>ML437619.1:0-11385 GCA_005239525.1 Nicotiana knightiana
CCACGGGCCGGCCCGTTTAGCCCGCTAGCCCGTATAGCCCGCGGGCCCGGCCCACCTGCCACCTTTATTCTCGGCTGGCTCCTGAAGGTAATCATATGTCGCAGCCACGTCAGCATCCCATGAAGCCTCAAAATGAAATTAATAAAGTTAAATAAATAAATAAGTTACAGTTAAAACAAATTCAAATTCAATACTAATAAACTCATACCTGCGCATGTGATAAGGAGCCATAACTCAGTTGGCGCCCACTATGCAAATCTCGGTTCGGTCGATCCTCATAAATGGTAGACGGGTCTAGGAAGTATCTACCCCAATCCACTCCTGGAAAATCCGTGCCCGTAATCAATAATTGAGCTGACGGGGTCACCTGCGATGTCACTGGAGTGAGATGCATCGGCATGTCTGTCTCATGCATGCCACCTGCCATAGCAGCAGCAACATCATCATCATCAGCCTGAATGCCCCCTTGTTGGGGACCACCTCCTCTCCGCCCACGTCGTCCGGTACCCTGGCCTCGTCGGGCACCACCATCTTGTCGGGCACCACCAGCTCGTGGGATACCACGACCTCGCTTGTACTGCGCTGGGTCCACATAATCAGGCTCGTGTTTCAAACGCTTATCCGATCGGGCTCGATGCAGAGTCCGGGAAACCACCTCCATGAATTGATGACTATAATCCTGCATGGCCACGGGATCGTGGACATGACTCTGCATCTGCAGTCCCATTTGATAGACGGTATGCAATCCAATCGCCTGCACAAAGTAAAAAATATAAACTATATATGTGGCACTAAATTACAGGTATATAATTAATAATAACAGAAAACATACCAGGGCCTCGTATCTCCCGGCATATGGGACGTACCGACTGTGTGCCAGATGAATGGGGTTCCCGATAAGAAGTCGCGTAACAAGGCGGTAACATGCCATATAATCCTGAATAGGCACTTCATGCATCTGCGTAGGTGGGGTCAACTCATCTCGCCTGTCCCAAATACCCATCTGCGCATTAAGCCATGCCATAAATGTGTCGTCCTCCCTGGACCGATCATCCCTCTGATAATGTAAAGCATGCCAGACAGGCTGCCTTGGTATAGACTGCGGCAGGCCTAACTGACGAAGCACCCGCTCGGAGGCATGATGCTCGAATCGAGGCATATGTGAGGGACAGAATTCCTCCAAATATGTTGGTCGGACGAGCAATAAGCTGGAAGGGTACCAATAAACTCCTCGCTATACGGCGTCCAGATGAACTATCAAATAAGAACACAAACCGTGAGTATGCGCAACACTAAGCTAATCTATACCAGTTAAGTTTAGGTAGATATTCACCTGTGCGCCCTCCAGCAGATCCAACACATCCCTGCAGAGGGGGAGATTATGATGGGCATCATACTCTCGTGCAAGTGTACGACGGAGAACCCACCTCCTGGATAGAGGGAGAAACGGAGGTGCTACAGTAACAGGTAGCTGTGGTAGAGGTGGCTGAAACTGCAGAAATCACTCCCAGGCCCAAACCTAACATACAAAGTTGACGTAAGGTATAAGATTAATTCTAACTAGGTAGAGTTGTAACTAATGAACATATTATTTGAATATGTTGTCACCTGTAGAAGCGGCAGAAAGCCACAAACGTCTCTCTGTGTGCCCATGCAAGCCCGACACATCTGCCTGTACAAGTATGCGAGGACAGCACCACCCCAGCTGTAAATGGTTGTATCCTTGAACCGCTCAATATGATGAAGAAAATGGAGGCTCACTAGGTTCCCCGAATTGTTCGGGAACAAGACCCCCCCCCCCAAATAGAAGGAGCAACAGCAGCCTCGTATATTGTACAATATCCACCTTCGCTGACTCGGCGGTGATAGTCTCGTGGATCTGCTCCAGATACTCTCTAATAGGGGTCAACTGCATACGACTGGCCCCAGACGATACAATCTCGTCCTGTGGCATGAAACCCATGAGCCTGTGTAGCATATCCCAATAATCCGCCCGCGAATAATATCTCATGGCCATAGGCAATAAAACGGGTAACCCATCAGCGGGCAGGCCATATAAAACCTCAGCGTCCTACAACATGATGGTGGCCTCGCCGATGGGCAGGTGGAAAGTGTGCGTCTCTGGTCGCCACCGCTCAATCAATGCCGTGGTCAAAGCTCAGTCGAGCTGTATTCGGCCGATCTCTATAATCCTATAAAATCCCAACTCCTCCAGGTACTGGACTACACGGAGATCTAGAACTCTATCCCTCAAAAAGTCCCACAAGTCATCCACTCTCCTAGCGCGGAAAGTCTGCGTCAGTAATTGTCCGTCCCATATAAAATCGGATCTATGATGGCCCTGTAGGACTAGTAGATCAAACGACCGAGGGCCGGGATGTATAGACGCGTCCATGTCGTCAACTGTATATTAAAACAACATTAATTGTATGTTTAATCTGTAAATTAAATAATAATTTTTTGACATACACAATTTTTAGAGTTATACAATATTTATACCTAAAGGGGTTCCATGCTCGATATTTGAGTCCCAGTAGCNGAAAAATTACAATTATATATATATATATACACACACCTTTGGGTTCTGGGTTCGATATTTTGAGGCCCAGTGGCACCAAACTAACATTAATAATTAGGTGTGTGCTTGTTTTATAATTTCGTGTGTTTGTATAATTAATAACTTAATTGTATAAAATTTGCATTTTCAACTATCACTATAAGATACTTAAACTAAAGGAATTGTACGCTAAAATACTACACTTTACTACGCTACAAGGCTCTACATTTTACTACGCAAAAAGGGTCCACATTTTACTACGCTAAAAAGGTCTACATTTTACTACGCTAAAAAATAATCTAAACTAAACATAAACAACAAATATATTTAATTACAAATAAAACACAAAACGGCATGAAAACACATATATATAAATCCGGATATTAATAGACAAATTTATTTGACAAATTTATATTTTTTTATAAAACACTAATATTAAGTCCGAATAAATTTGACATACTAGTTTCACAAAAAAAAACACAAAACGAAGTAGAACACAAAATAGAACACATTCAAATCAACTAATATGCATTATTATAAAAGTTTTAACATAAAATAAACCGGAATACCTCGATTTAGTGTTTCGGAAAGCAAAACGATTGAAAATTTGACCCCGGAAGTGTGAACCCACAGTAATACGAAGCTCTACACGGAAGTGGGACCTACGTTCTACACTTTTTATGTGACGAGGGGCCCATAATTTTTTTTAACTTGTCGTGGGGCAGCCGGGGGGGAGGGGGAGACCAGAAGCAGAAAGGGAGAGTAAAAAAATGGAGATGGATAAAATATTTGGGGAGGGGGACGGTCTTGAAGAAGAAGACAGAATTAATAAAAAAAATGAGTATAGCGTCCAGTTTTTGGGTGCTATACCTGACTGTGTCAGACTTTTCAGTATAACGCCCAAAAACTGGGCGCTATACATTAACGGGAGAGTTACCGTTAATGTATAGCGCCCAGTTTTTGGGTGTTATATATACTTTGGTTGTCTTTTTTTTTCCACTTATTTTTATTCTTTGTGTCAAAAAGAACATTATTTAAGTTCCGAACTCGACAAATAGGAGCCACTTTTTAACGACAAGGAAAGATTTATACCCAAAAGCAAATAAAGGGCATAATTACTTTATTATTAATAGTTCAATGATATTTTTGGCACTTTCTACCTAAAGTCAATTGATACATAATAAAACAAAAACAAAGCTAGTATACGCCACGCACACTTGCCTTATCTGGTTTTGCGGTTCTTATCTAGGTTTAGGGGTTTCAGAGACTAATAGCCTATGTTCCAAGCTTCTCTGTTTTTTATGAGTAGCAGTTAATGTTCTCTAATTAATTTGAAAAGCATTTTCGAACAGCAATTAGTGTTTGGCCAAACTTTTAAAAAGTGTTTTTAAGTGTATTTTTCTCAAAAGTGCTTTTTAGAAAAGTATTTTTGGGGAGAAACCACTTATTTCTGCGTCTCCAAAATTTCTGCTTCTACTCAAAAGTACTTTTTTTTTCTTCTAAAAGCTCGGCCAAACGCTTCAAATTTGATAAAAAGCACACATTTTGAAGAGAAAAAAAATAATTTTGGCCTTTGAGAAGCTTGGCCAAACAAACTATAAATTTCAAGACCACAATTGAAGTTTGTGCCGTTGGAACATAATACTCCCCTCGTTCCAGTTTATGTGAAACTATTTCCTTTTTTGTCGTTCCAAAAAGAATGACCCATTTCTAAATTTGCAAACAATTTAGCTTAAATTTCCAATTTTACCCTTAATAAGAAGCTTTTATAATCACAAAAATACTCAGGACTCCTTTTTGACTTGTTTAGCACTATAAATTTCAAAGGTTTTTATTTTTTCTTAAACTTTGTGTCCAGTCAAACAGAATCACATAAATTTGAACTAGAGGTATTAATCGGGCGGACTGTTTTGGGCTGGACACAAAAAATAGCCCGTCCGATTATCGTTCCGGGCTGGCTAGTAGGTTGGGGTTCCGGGCTGTTAGCGAGCTTCAGGTTTGGGTGGGTCGTCCGGGTTCGGGCTTAACGGATCCGGGCCAGGCTAATTTTTTTTTATGTATATTTTATTTTTCTTATTCATGTTGTTGATACTTAAGTGTTTGCAAACTTTTAAGGCGTAGAATTAAACTTTAAAGTTTGAAGTTTAAAGTTTTAAATTTGAAATTTAAATTTTAAAATTGAAATTTGAAAATAAGTGGCTACAAAAAATTATTTAATAAGACCAATAGGCAATATGTAAGGATCAAACTCCGAAGGCTTTCATTTTATATTTTCATTGAATAATAAATAATATTTCAAATTAATTTGAAAGTTCTATTTTGATTTTTTTTAATTTTTGAACTTGCAAATTAAAAGTTTGCAACAATTATAAAATATAAGAAATAGTACATCACCTGCTTTGCATCATTTTTGTAAGTTCATTCATGTCAACATGAGGTTCTTGGTTTCCGGCATTGGTTGAATCAGAACCATAAATTATTATATCTTCAAATTCTTGGTCCTCCACTTCATCTACCTCTTCACGCCCTTGATTTCGCCGTTCTGATCTTATCCAATCTCTGAAGCACACTAGAATTTTCAAAGTGTTGTTCCCCAATGAATAACGGGCATCTCCTAGTTGCTGCTTTGCTTGGCTAAATGTGCTCTCTGATGCGAGTGTTGAAATCGGCACATTTAGAATGTCTCGATCCATGGACGAACGAATAGGAAATTGATTTGAGTTGCTCCTCCACCAACTCAGCGGTAGAAATTCCTTTGTGTGGGGCTCTAGTGACTTTTGCAAGTAGAATTGGGGTTCATCAATATTCCTGCTATTGACTTGTTGATGCTCTCCTAGTGTAGACCAAATCAAATAATCTTCAACATCATCATTATCCCCCAAAGCACCGGTTCCAGATGTTGAAACTGGACTTAAAGGAACATTTACATCTACAGCAGCAGAAACATCAACGATGTTAGCATAATAATTATATAAAGTTTGTAAATGTTTGTGTACATCAGAAATACAAGTGTCAATATCAGGAGTTTCAGTTGGTCTGATATCCATATAAACATATAAAGCAGTGATTAATTGGCGACAAGTGGCCATTTTGATAGAATGGTTTAAAATAGCACCAATTAGGTAAATAGGGAGAATTGGGTAGAAATATTTTTTAAATTTATCTAGCATAGATTCAACAACAGAAATATATCTTTCTTTCTTCTTCAAATTATGGAGTAAAAGAGAAATTTCAGCAATATGAACTAAACAATTTGCAATAGTACGATAATAAGCTCCAGAAAGCTCAAGTGTAGCCACATAAAATTTTTGAAATTTTTTTACAACATCTTCAATGACATCCCAAGTTCTAGATGTTAACAAATGACTAGGATCGGTACAATGAGAATTAATAACTTCAGTTATAGGCATTTTATATTTATAACAACATCTTAATAATAAATAAGTATAATTCCACCTAGTAACTATTTCTTCAGGCATGAGTCTTAATTTTAGTCTATATTTTACATATTTTTCCTTAAATGCATTTAATCTAGCACTTCTATTATTTTCTTGAATTACACCAACAACTCTTCTAAATAAAGTGATCTCATCTCTAAATAATTCAAGGCCACTCTTCACAATTAAATTATAAATATGACATGCACATCTAACATGAAATATTTTAGGAAGTGAATGTCACGACCAAAATTTTTCCTCCGTTGGGTATCGCGATGACACCTAGTCTTAAGGACTAGGTAAGCCTACTTTCATGGAATAGCAACAATAATAAATAAAATCTAATATTTTTCAAATATAAATAATTTTTTATACATTGCATATCCCAAAAACTTGGTAGTACAAGTAATAAGCTCTATAAAGAGTTTTACTACAACTTCAAAATACAAATGTTAGGGGGTAAGTGAAAACAGTGTAAATACAAAATAGGAAGGTGACTCCAAAGCCTGCGAACGCAGCAGTAGGTTACCTTGAGTCTCCTCAGCAAGAGTCCGCACAACTACTAACAATCAATATCTGGATCTATACAAAAAATGCACAGAAGTGTAGAATGAGCACACCACAGCGGTGCCCAGTAAGTATCAAGACTAACCTCAGTGAAGTAGTGACGAGGACTAGTCAAGACATCCACTGGTCTAATAAATCAACATGCATAAATATACGAATGGCAGGGCATGACACCTATCTAATGACTACACAACATAGTTAACAACATAACAACTGCAATGCGGAAGGAAATACAACAATTAGCGACGGAACATAATAAAAATACACAGAAGGATGGACGAATACACAGCCCAAGTCCGAAAATCACAACACAATAAAGACAAGTAGTAACTCAACACCGCATTAGTCTCCACACAAGGCCTTGGCCACAAATACCATTAAAATGGTCAAATCTTCGAGTGTAAACTTTCACCCGCAATTTTCTATATTGAAAACTTTAAGGTAAGATCCTTTTTAAAGGGGAAATTCTTTTGAAATATAATTTTCCCAATAGATGTCTCTCAGGCATAATTTTCTTCAAGATCAAAGCTTTTCAAATATATTTTTCGAAAAAAAATATCCTTAAAACATAATTTTTCTGCAACATAAATATTTTTCAAATATTCTCTTCCAAAGGGATATCTTTCAACATAGTTTTGTTTAACATAAACATTTTTCAAATATCCTTTTTCCAAAGGAATGTCCTTCAACATAGTTTTATTCAGGATAATTGTTTTTCAAATTGGACTTCCCAATATAATGGTCTTTCAAACATAATTCCTTTGATAAAATCTATCGGAATCTCGTCTCGTAGTCGCGAATTCATCACACAATACAGAGGATCTCCCAGAATACGTCTGTAGTCCCAAAATTAATATGCAGTACAAGGGAAAAGCTCCTGGAATACGTCTGTAGTCCCAATTTAAATATGCAGTGCAACAACCAAAGACAACAACTATAGCACGGCAGAAGACTCGTACATCACCACATCAAATACAAAGCAACCAGGACAATGACACAAGATACGGCGAATAAATCAATACAAGAACTTCAATTCACAAAGAAACAGTAGAACATCGTTCACAAGGAATAATCACGGCACAGAATACTAAGTGCAAAAGGGAACAACTTGACCAGGGAAAAACAAGACAAGCAACAAATCCACAAATTCAAGTCAACAATAAGAAGACAGCACAAGTCAAATAATTCCAAGAAAGGACAAGTCGACTAAGGTATAGAGTATCTAAACTTCTTTTAAGGTTGAGCAGTTACGAGGATATTCAACAATTTCACTTAAGGACAAGCAGCAGGAGAATAATCATAACTTCAGTTAAGACCAAAAACAAGTATAGGATGAGATGAAGATAATTACAATTTGAGATAAGCAGTTAAGAGGATCTAGCATGACAGTAAAAAGGAGTAATTTCTTCAGATAAGTCAATTAGGAGTCAGATATGCAAGAGGAGTAAATCCAAAAGTAGGAAATCTTACATTTAGGCAAGTAAAGATGAAACTACAAATTTGGAAATTCAATCATGCCAAGAACAATTCATACTTAGCGAATATAAGGACCTAAGATTCCAAAAAGGTAATTTTTTACACAAATAAGTCCGAGCACACACTCGTCACCTCGCCTACGCGGACTACAACCAACATAGAAGACTCAAATCCTAAGGGAAAATTCTTTCACACAAGGTTAGGCAAGATACTTACCTCAACCGCTCAAATCAAACTTGAAATCACGTTCTTGCCACGAGTATCCGACTCCAAATGGCCTAAATCTAATCAAATCAATAGCATCGGATAAATAATACTACAACCAACTAGTTTAACTAATAAATTCGAAGGTAAGACGCGAAATTAGGAAAATTACCCAAAAAATCCCCCGGCCCACGTCTCGGAAACGAGTGAAAGTTACAATTTTAGAACACTCATTCACTCACGAACTCACTCGAACAAGAATCATCGAAAACCGACGTCAAAATCTCATTCAAATCTCGGATTTCTATTTGGGGAACCTTCCTCCCATTTTCATGATTTTTCACCCCAATTCATTGATTATATTAAAGAAATTGCTATAGATTAATGATATACAAGTGAAATAAGGTTAGGAATCGCTACCTATGAGTCTTCTCCTCAAAACCAACTCAAATCGTCAAATTTCGAGCTCCAAATCGATTTTAAAAGTTATGAAATCAAACCCTCGATTTTTCTTATTTCTGCCCAGCGTTGCTCGCATCTGCGCTTCCAGGACCGCACCTGCGGTCCCGCTTCTACGGCCTAAGCTCCGCATCTGCGGAAATCACTAATCCCCTCAAACTCCGCATATGCGGCACTTTCCTCGCAGATGCAGCTCCGCTTCTACGATCTTCTATGGTCCATGAGACGCACCTTCGACCACTGACCCCTAAGCCTAAATTTGCACATGCGACTCCTCCCCTCGCTTCTGCGGAACTGCACCTGCGGTCCCACATCCGCAGGTGCGTAAATGACAGGTTCAGCAACACCAGCAATAGCCTAAGCTCAAAATTCTTCTCGTTGAGCATCCGAAACACACCTGAGGCCCCCGGGACCTCAACCAAAACCATCAACCAGTCCCAATACCTTATCCCAACTTAGTCGAGCCTTCAAAACACATCACATAACATCAAAATCGCCAATTATGCATGGATTCAAGCCTAAAAACTTATGAAATTTCCAAAATCTACAATCGATGTCGAAACACGTCAAAACTAGTCCGAATGACCTCAATTTTTACACACAGGTCATAAATGACACTACGGACCTATAGTCACTTTCGAAATTCCATTCCGAGCTCGATATCAAAATTTCATCTATCGGCCGAAATCGCCGAAATTCTAACTTTCACCAATTCAAGCCTAAATCTACTGCATGCCTCGAAAACACAATCCAGACACGCTCCTGACCCCGAAATCACCCAACGGAGCTAACGGAGTCTACGGAATTCCATTCCGGATCCGTCTTCATACAGTTCCAACTACGGTCCGATTTCTAAAGCTTAAACTCATATATATGGCCTATGTATACATAAAATCCAATGGCATGTAACAGTCAAATAATCATTTTCATTTACAGCACGACCAATACACAAGCAAGAGAAACTCTACAAGAAAGACTGGCGAACAAATAACGGATATATACCTAATATTGTCCCAAAAGCCTAAAGATATCAGCTCTACAAGTAATTCTAGGAATGCCTTTAAACAAAGGGTTATAAATTCTTTGAATATAAGTAACAAGAAATGGTGAAGCATCAAAACTAAAAGGTAAACAACCTAAAATAATCATTTTAGCTAATTCTTCCCGATATTTCACTATATCTTATTTACCCATTAAACTGTCAATACCCGGGTTTTTTGTTGACCACCTTCTTCATCAGCACCCAATGCAATATGGTGGTTATCTACCATGTGCCTACGACGTTGCCCCGTTCCCCCTCCCTTACCTCCGGTCTCATGTTTATAAACTTTCTTACAAATTTGACATCTTACATAATTTTATCTTCTTCTAGTCTTTGAAAAAAATTCTAACACTTACTTCTTAATCTTCGATTCCTCTTAACAGGGAGCGGAGGCCTACCTGTATTACCACGACCTCCACCCCGAATATTTTGAGTTTGACTAACATTGCTAGGTGTAGCTGGTGGTGTGTCAAGAATATCAGGTGATTGAATATCATCTAAATCATCATTTATACCATAATTTTCTTGAAGTCGCTCATAATCTACATTTAAACTTTCAGGTGAACTTTCAGAAATATGTGTAAAACTACTAGAAGAACCAACACCACCTCTTGATTGTTTAGAAGTTTTCTTACTACTACCACATCCACTAGTGCACGCTTTTTTGGCTGCTCTAAATATGTCTATTATGTAAATTAAATTAATAATTTTAAATAATAAAATAAAAATATACACCAAAGAAGAGAAAGGATGGAACGAGTGTATTGATAGACTGATACTTGATACCACACTTCACTTGAATACTCGATAATTATAGTTTTGTAGTGACTAAAGTAAATATTTGATAAAACTTGAAATAATAAGTAACTGAAAATTTAAGAGCAATAATCAATTTTATCAAGAGAGAATTATAGTAATAAGAGAATAAATTGTGAGAAAAAATGAAGAAGTGTTATTTATAGTTTTTAAAAGGTTAAAATTATAATTTATCAATATTAAGGGGGGGGGGGGGGGGGGTTTTTTNGGGGGGGGGGGGGGGGCTATTTTCGTAAGGGGTAGGCCGAACAACGGTCCAGGAATTTTAAAAAAAAAGAATTTGTAACGTTAACCGGGTTGTAGCCCGATAAAAAACCGATAACAGATAACCGGGCTAATCGGATTCCGGTGCACCAATTACCAAAATTTGTTCGTTCTAGCCCCTCTCCCCCAGCCCCTCCCCACCCCTACAGTACCGGGCTGGCGCGGGTTGAACCGGATCGAACCGGACTGTGAACAAGCCAGCCCGGCCCAATTAACAGGTTTAACTTGAACCAAGGGAGTAACATGCTTACCCATATTTCTAAAATTAGGTTATTTAAAAAAGTTTCTTGTCAAAAGTATTTCAAAAAAATACTTTTTGCGAGAAGCAACTAGTCAATTTGAAAAGCGCAGCAATTCATAAAAGCACTTGTATGTATTTTTTTCAAAGGTGCTTTTTCTGTGAGATGCTACTCAATGCTTCTCAAAAATACTTTTGCTTCTACTCAAAATTACTCTTTTCTCTTCTAAAAGCTTGTACAACACCTTAACTTTGGAGAAAAGCACTTTTGGCCCCCAAAAAAAAACACCTTTAGCCACAAAAAAAAAAAAAAAACACGACCAAA
>ML437619.1:15196-66955 GCA_005239525.1 Nicotiana knightiana
GGGGTATACACCGTTTAACAAGCAACAAAACTTTAAAAAAGATTTAACTATTTAACTCCACGAATTCTTCATAGAGCAAAATTACCTAACGACATTACAATTAAAAGAACAATAGATCTTCGGCTTAAGCTATCGGAACGGAGAAACCCCCGAAAGGAAGCATTTCCTCCTTACATGGGCCTCAAACAGCACCAATCTAGAGTAGTAGGTTCAGTGGATAGTGGAGTGGATTCCAGATACCATATGATTATACCAACAAGAAACATGACTGGTAGGCTAGAAAATACAAAGTTTAATCATGGTTTTTGAAGATATACACCGTTCAAGAGGCAACAAAATGCTACAATAGATTTAACTCCACAAATTCATATTCATAGGGCAAAATTACCTTACCTAATGACATTACACAATTAACATAACATTAGATCTAGTGGGATGGGTGGGATCTTTCCACCCTTAACCAGAGGTCTTGGGCTCGAGTCCTGCAGATGGAGAAACCTTGGAAGGACACATTTCCCCCTTATATGGGCCCTACACGGCGCCAATCTGATTAATCGGGTCAGTGGATAGTGGATTTTAGACACAGATAGTTATATCAAATAGAAACATGACTGGTAGGGCTAGAACTCTTGCGAATAGCTTGGACAATCCATATCAGCTCAGCTTAAACGCTTTTTAAATACTTTTGAGAGACTTTAGCGTAGGAAAATACAAAGTTCAGTATCACGGTTTTATGGTTTTTTATTTGTGAAGATATACACGGTTCAAGACACAACAAAATGTTACAAAAGGTTTAACTCCACATCTTCTGATTCACAGAGCAAAATTACCTAATGACATTACAATTAAGAGAACAGTAGATCTGTAGTCAGTGGATTATGAGTCTATACTCCCTCCCTCCGGAAACAAAACACATGACCCAATTCAAGAAGCTCTTTGTACTTAGCAGCTCAGCCCAGTAACCAAGAAATGGCTTCAGATTTGAATTTGAGGTGAAAAGATCAGAAATACATAACTGTTGGATTCTCAAAAATTAAGAGCTAACCTGGCCATAACAAAAAGTTCTCTCACCATTCGAGAACCTTCTCCAATATATTTCTGCACTAGTTCGGAACCAGAGACCCTAATGAAGGTACAATCAGTGTGATGTGCAACTGCCCTCGCCAACAATGTTTTCCCGGTTCCTGGAGGTCCATAGAGCAGCACTCCCTGTCATTTATAAAGGAGGAGTCCAATTACTTATATCGTTACCAACGCTGAAAAATTAACTGAAGAAGAACTTCATAAAGTCGAATATATATACCTTCGGTTGAGCTATTCCAAGAGACTCAAACAACTCAGGATGCTTAATGGGAAGCTCAATAACCTAATGCATAATAGAGACCACAAAATTGAAGATATCATACAATTACTATAATCAAAGACTTAGTTAACAAGAAAGAACAAGAAAACCACCAAACAAAAAAACAATAGAGAAGATAAGCACCTCTTTAATCTCTTTGATCTGCTGGTCGAGACCACCAATCATGTCATAAGTGGAATCTGGCACTTTTTCAACTTTCATGAGGTTGACTAATGGATCTACTTTGCTAGGTAAAATTAGATGGAGGACATAGCTATCATTGCGCAGGGCAACTCTAGTTGATGGAGTGATCTTCGTTATGTCAATACTTTTGTCAATATCAACAACATATTTGCCTTCAGGATGAACCTAGAGTATAAAACAAAGATGAGAAAAAAAAGAAAAAAAGACTACTAAATAAACTAGAAATACAGTAAGGGATGCCATGATTCAAATGATTTGTACTAGAAAATCTTTGCAAAATTCAAAACAATATGATCCACATGAATTCATTGTATCACTTACTGCTGAAAATCTAATAGAAATGCTTTACTCATAGTAAAAGACAAAGTTTGAACCCATGACATGCTAAATGGAAATTGACATCATAAATGTCAACACATAGAGCATCTTTATGATGTAAGGAGTCAAAATTCGCAGACACCATAAAATGAAGAGTGCAAAACTAATAAGACAAGGGCAAAACAGTAAATGGGAGTCTAATGGGGTCCTTAACACGAAAGGCATTCAACTGAAGAGGATGAGCAAAGTAGTCCATCAACCAAGGACGCGAGCTGGAAGTACATGATCTTATTGCAGCATATACGACTGATTCAACTTAATTTCCTCTTTTAAGCCTTGTGACCACATGAGACCTACTCTTTTGCTCTTATACTTTTAACTTAAAGATGGTAGGAAGATTTAATAAGAAATTTAATGACGATTAAGATGTAGATACACTTACTTTAACAAGAACCTTTGACTTCCCCATTACTTTAACAACTTCACCAACATATGATCCAGGCTCCTGAAGCAATTGTAATTCCTCTTTGAGCATTCTCACTGAAAACATACAAGAGAACAATTTTATAAGTATATACATGATTGAAATTACAATAAAAAAAAATAGAAAAATACCATGGGTCATCAAGACAATTTCAGTACATTCCTTGACAAAAGTAGAACAAATGCGAGAAAAACACAAAGACCTATTCAAGAAAGGCTAAAATTTTCAGAAAGCCCAACCATTACAACCCCTCCCCAGCGTTTTGAATAGCGTGAGGCGACAAATAGCGATGAAGACCCACTTCACTGAGGCGAGAGGCGAAGTGCTCGCCTTTTTTATGTGAAGCGACAATTTATATAAAGAAATAAAATATTCAATTAGCATATATATATATATATAGCAATAATATATCAATTAAAAACTCAGGTTTGAAGAAGCTCTCTACCTCTGCTCCTGAAGGAATTGAAAAACAGAGCAAAAAAAAAAAAAGAAGAGAAGAGAAAAGGAAGGAAGGAAGGAAGAATGAAAGAAATGAAAAGCTCTCTGCTGCTCTTCGATCAAAACCAACAGAGCAAAAAAGAAAAAGAAGAAGAGAAGAAGAAGAAGAAAAGGAAGAAAGAAAGAGAGGAGAAAGAACACAGAAGAAAAAGGGCAGAAACTCGAAGAAGAAGAAGAAATGAGAAGAAGAAAGAAGAAACGAGATGAAGAGAAGCATACCTGATGAAGAAGCTTGAAGAAGAAAGAAGAATCACTGATGTGACTGGGTTGACTTGAAGGAGAAAGAAGAAGAAATTGCTGAAGCCTAAATTTTTTCTTTTAATCGCTGGTCTGCTGCCTTTTTCTTTTCTTTTTTTAAAAAGCGACGCTACAGGGCGCCTCTCACTACACAGCGCCTGTCGCTACACATGCAGAAGCGCTTGCCTTTTTGAAATCGCCACGCAACAGAGGCAAATAGCGCTGGAGGCTCGCATCGCATCGCATCGTCTCACGCTATTAGCGCTGAGCCGAGCACTATTTACAACACTGCCCTCCCCAGGAACTTACTGTATCCCTCCCTCCCTCCATCTCTCTATGTGTGTACGTTTGAATATAGAATATAAAAGACCATAGTGAATCCGAGACGACAAGTATTTTAAGATTTCGAATTATAAGTATCTTAGTGCTTAAAATCCACACATTCCTGAATCATATGCACTTGCATCAGTTGATAGCTATGTTTTAAGCTCTTCCATTGCAAGTCCTCTGACAAGATTCCACAGCTGGAGAAAGAAATTTCCACATACACCTAGCTCATTGCTCAGACACCACGAGAGCTCCATTCTTTCAGTAATAGATGATCTTATCTGGTATTCTTCCCAATTATTAACCAAGAGCAGAATAGTTGCGCGAGAATACCTTTCATCATGTTAAACCACACTCATATGCTATACAAAAGTTAAGAGCATACATCTTTTCATGAAATCTTTTCCCACAAGAGAGATTTGCCCAACCCCTTAACCTCACAAAAGAGGCAGAGAGATTTTGGGTCTCTACGCCTTACATCAATTTTTAACATATTTAAGTTACCAAATCTTAAACTAACACAACAGTGAAGGATGGATCTCTACTCACTCGTCATGTTGGAATATCATAATCAAATAACAAGTATTATGGTGAATGCACAGCATATAGTTTCAATTAGAAAAATAGAACCCTTTAGCATTCAATTTGTTATTCAGTCAATTCCCGAGTTACTAAAGTTCAATATCTTACACTGAGGTTTGATGAAACTCAAAAACTCGACGATAAACAGCACGAATAGGCAGTATTTATATATGTAAGAAACTGGTTAAGGCTAGGGTTTCAAGATAAAATTAAAGTTTTGCTAAAGTTAGGGTTTCGAGATTTAGATCAGACCCTTAGAGTTGAGCTCGTTACGCTGGGCTTCAAGGCGATTGAGATTATGAGTCTTTTGGCGGACTTGGAGCTGGAGATCGTGGATGTGCTGCATATAGTACTGTCTCAGCCCTTCCCCTTGCTTCGTTGCTTTTGCCGAACAGCTCTCCTCTCTCTCAATCTCCCTCCTGCTCTTCTCCACATCAGCTGACGCCATTTTTGCCGATTGAACTTCTGTAGATTTGCGTAATTGATTTTGGGACTGGAGAAGAAAGAAGAATAGAGATAGTAGCAATTGAAGCCTTTCTTCCTATCGGGTTTGGGCTTTTAAACCTTTTTCTTGGTCAGTAAGGAAAACGATGGACCAAATTACTATTAAGAGGAATTTACATAAAAATTGCGGCAACCTATTTGGTCGCCCTCATTTAACTTATACCCGTTTTTTTAAAAATTTTTAACTTATACTCATTTTTTAAATAATTTTCGCTCCCCTTTCCCTCGCTGAGCTGAAGTTCACCAGTTAAGCTGAAGTTCGCCAGTTATAAAGACAAAACTTCAGCATACGGGGCTGAAGTTCTCCAGTTACAAAGACAAAAATTTCCCAGTTACAAGAGCAGAAGTTCGCCAGTTATAAAGACAAAACTTCAGCATACGGGCTGAAGTTCTCCAGTTACAAAGACAAAAGTTTCCCAGTTACAAGAGCTGAAGTTCTCAAGTCATAAAGACAACAACTTCAGCATACGGGGCTGAAGTTCCCCAATTACAAAGATAAAACTTCAGCTCTAGAGAACTTAAGCTCTAGAGCTAAAGTTTTATCTTTGTAAACTGGGGAACTTCAGCCCCGTATGCTGAAATTGTTGTCTTTATAACTTGGGAACTTCATCCCCGTATGATGAAGTTCCCCATTTACAAAAGACAAAACTTAAGCTCTAGAGCTGAAGTTCCCCAGTGTAACTAGGGGAACTTCAGCCCGTATGCTAAAGTTTTTGTCTTTATAACTAGGGAACTTCAGTCCCGTATGCTGAAGTTTTTGTCTTTATAACTGGGGAACTTCAGCCCCGTATGCTGAAGTTCCCCATTTACTAGAGCTGAAGAAGTTCGCAAACTACTTCAGGCCCGTCTACTAGAATGCTGGAGTTTTGCGTGATTGTCTTTGCTACTTCAGCCCTGCATGCTGAAGTTATGCGCAAAAGCGGGTACGGATGTAATTTTTTTTACAAAGCGGGTATAAGTTAAAGCGTGGCACAAAAAGTGGGTACGGATGCAAATGCCACGGAATTTACGGGACTACCTATTAAACTTAAATTAATTACCCGATTGTACCCACTTGGATAATAATTACTATTTATACTTATTCTTTATAAAATTATTACCCGTTCATCTATTAAGAAAGTATTTGAAGGCTTCAGGGGCAATGAACATATACCTAAACCACACGTGATATTCCTTCCTTCAATTCAAGGTAGAAATATTTTATTTCTCTCTTCATCGATTTTCTCTCTTTGTTTTTGCTTTTATTTTTATATAAGTAAAATTGTTTATTTGATAGGCAATATTTTTATAATATTCGCAAAGTAATATTGACAAATTAATGGGTGCACGGAGTAGCAAATTTTGTTTAGTTATATGATGCTTTTGTGTATACAACAAAAGAGGTTTACCTAATATCTACAAATTACGATTCAATTAACTCACTACACGCATATAGTTTAATTTTCTCTTGCTGAATGAAATATTTGCCTATTGAATACCTTTCATCGCCTCCCTATAAATTTTATATTTTCTCGTCGCTATTTGTTCCAGTTCGAGTCATTTTTTGGAATTTAATTGTGATTTTGGTGCTATTAAATATTTTTTACAGCACCTTCTGAAGTTCATGCTAAAATTTGATCATAGTTGGAGCTGATTTGAAGTGATTGATACCAAAATATTCAGTTGAAAATCGGAAAAAAAAAACATAGTTACCCAATAGTATACCACTATGGTATACAATATATTGTTGAAGTATATAGCTATACTGCAATAATATACTGTTATAGTATACAATATACTACAACGGTATACTGTAATAATCGGGGAGAAAAGCACAATTACCTAACAATATACTGCTACGATATACAATATACTATAGGAGTATATAGCTATACTGCAACAATATATTGTTATAGTATAAAATATACTATAACGATATACTGTAATAATATATAATATACTGCAACAGTATGCTGTAAGAGCATACAATATACCATAATAGTATACTTCGACTACTATTTGTTGAATCATCAAGGTGCTATTATGCAAAGCTAAAGTCATGGTTATACTAACATTATATTGTTATAGTATACAATATAATATAACAATATATCGTAATAAATAAGTTATGTTTTAACTTTTTAAATTTTTCCAACCAGGTCCTTGCAAATATTTTCTTAAATGAATTATTTGATGAAGTTCCATGAAAATAATATTTATTGTATAAGAAATAGGTGTCAGAAGACATAAAACAGTCATATGGAAAAAAATGGAAATTTAAAAAAAAGTTGAATGAAATTAGAAAAGAAACACGAAATTAAAAAAAATAAACAAAAGAAATAAAAACAAAAAAAATGAAAAGGAACTGGCCAAATTGAGTATCCAACCAGATTATGGTGAATAAAGAAGATAAAGAATAATATGACTCTGGAAAAAAAATGAGCAGAAAAAGAAATAAATAAATAAAATGAGAAAAAAAGAGAGAAGGTAAAAAAGAAAAAAAAAAGTAGATATATAAAAAAGAACATGAGAAAAAAAAAACAATCACCCACAAAAACTATAATGGGTAAGAAAAATAATTAGTATGGTGGGTAGAAAAATCAATGGGTAGGCAAGGGTAATTAATTTAGTTTTTGTGGGTAAAGCTATAAAACTCCCATAAAAGATAGGGAAATTACCATTTATAAGTAGATCACTACAAAAATTGGCCAATATATAAAATATTACTAATAGTAGCCAAATATTACTAATATTAGGCAATTAGCTATTTGTAGCAAAAAAATATCAAATATTTATTTTCTTTTGAGCGGGTGTTATTAGAATATATTGGGTACATCTTATGGAGCTTGAATATCAGGTTTGGGATGATTTGGTGAAGTTTTGAGGTGGTTTGAATTGAAAATTCGAAGTAAAACCTGAACATGAAAAAAATAACGTGTGTATCACACTGTGTATCATTTATGTATCATATTTGTATCAATTGTGTATCACATGTATATCCATGTATATTTTTGTGTGAGATACATGTATCGCAGAAGAATTTTTTGAACTTGATTTAATTACGAATTTTGATACAAAACCAGTCCAAATCACCTCCAATCTTCCTCAAGTTTTGTATATTGACTTATCTATATGTTTTCAATGAATTTCAACTATATCTATTGAAAAAGTTTCTTTTCTTGCTTAGATTTTTGGAATATTGTACTTTTTTATATTTCATCACCTTAGTTGCTGTCTCATCCATGAAATTTCCTTTTCGTGTTGTATCTAATGTTGTTAATCACGCTTTAAAATATGGAAGGAGATTTTTACATGTGATTCTTTGAGAGAAAGAACCTTATTTATTTGGTTTTCAATTTTTATATGTGTTTGGCTAGTTTTGGTAAGTTTATGACTAATGGCTAGAGGTTGGTAAGCTGAGACTTATTTGGGACATTTGTGTAAGTTTCCCTAAATATAACCGGGTAAACATTGTATGGGGCGCCCAATTTGGTGGCCTTTTTATCTTGTACCCTAAAAACGTTTAAAAAGCCGATTTTGACCAAATTACTATAAAAGATAACCGGGTGAACATACTTCCAATTTGGTTGCCTTTTTAGCTTGTACCTTAAAAACGTTTAAAAAGCCGATTTTGCCCTTCTTTAGTAAAAAACTACTTTCTCTCTAAGTGTACGACATATTGTCTCTTCTCTCTGTCTCTCTCTCCTTCTTTGCGTTTTTTATTTGTTCCTCTGAAATCAAACGATTTTCGACCTTGCATTTTTCTTGATTTTGCAATTGTTTCTTCCTCAACAACATTAAGTATAATCACAGGTACGATTTTAATTCTTCCTTTTGTATATTGCTTTAACTTTGTATGGGATTTTATTTTAGTATTAGTTTTATGATTTAATTTCTAGTTTTTTTGTTGATAATAATCTCAGTTGAATTGTTTTCCTTTTTTTATTTGTGCTAAAATAGTTTCCTAGGGTTTATTTTGATTAGTGCATTAGTTTTGTAGGTTTTACTTTTACAATTGTGTTTTTATATTTTTTTTACACAACTTTTTTGATGAAAATTCTATATATTCTTCAGTGATTTTTGGAGATATTGAATTTTTTTAAAATTTGAGACTTAAATAGATGATGTTATTACTGTGAAGTTTATAATACTTCAAGGATAACTTAATTCTAGGAGCTGAAGTTTTATTTTGTGTTTTGTATGAGTAAATTTTGTTATAATTTTGATGAACTTCTGCATTATTTGAGTTGAATTTGTGTTCTGCATTTGTAAAAACTACATCATGTTTTGGCTGAAGTTTTTGTTCTGTAATTGCTAGTATTTTTTTAAGCTGAAGTTTTATTTTGTATTTGCTAAACTTCAGCATTCTTAAAGTTGAAGTTGTGCTCTGTCTTTCTTTGAAGTTAGATGACTTTAAAATATAACTTAAGCCAAATTGTGCTGAAGTTTTAACTGATTTTTTTAATAATGTTCTGAAGTTATTTTACCTACCTTTAATATTTTCTTTGAACAGATGGCATCTACAAAATCCAAAGCACCTAAAGATCCTAAAGCACCTAGAATACGTAAAGCTTTTTCAGTCCCCGTTGTTGTACCTACAAAACCATGGGAGATATATTATGAGTTTGAAGATTGGTTTAACTATCTTGCTTACTGGAAGGGGAATCATGATTTAAAGGGTTTAATTGTACCTTTTTTGACTCCTGCACAACAGGAGAAGCTGAATAATGGTACATTTTGGTATATTATGGCTATGGGGAATTTTCATTGCAGTATGAAGTTGGTTCATTGTTTGATTCTTTTTCGTGTATTCACCAATGATCGAGATTCCATTAGTTTCAAGATTTTTGGCAATGATGTATCCTTCAGCCTTGAAGACTTTCACATGATGTGTGGTTTGAGGATCACAACACATAATTTTGAAAAACCAATTAAACGAGACAGTAAGATTCTGAAGCGCTATTTTGGAAAGTCTAAGGGTGTGACCTTGAAAGACATTCGAGAGTATATGATCCGGAATAAAATTAAAAAGGATGATGTGAATTTCAAACACGTATGCGGGAGTGATGAAGATGCTGCGAAACTTATGGAAATTCTTGTTGTGGAGTCTATTTTGTTTGGAAGAAAGAATGGATCAACTGTGTTGGAGGAGTATGCAACTATTGTTGAAGGCGATCAAGTTTATGCTAATGATCCTATGGGTAATGCGTCTTATAAGAATCTTATTACCTCAATGAAACATGCTTTGGACAACCAGGGCAAAAATAATTCAACTGAGTATACTTTAGGTGGATTTCTATATCCATTACGTGTTTGATTCAATGAGCGCTTCCCAACTATTCGGGACAAGTATTTAAAATAGGACGACTTCCTTGATGCTCCTCAGGTTCCCAAGATGTTATGTTATATATCTTTGGGAGAGACTAAATTTAAAGAACTTCATGAAGATTACTTCAGTAATCATGGGGTAAGTTAATGTTCTTTATTTTTTCTTTCTTTCTGTAGTTTTGAGACGTATCTGTTTTATTTTATTTTTCATAATATACTTTTTTTGTATTAAACAGAAATATCAAGCATTTAGGATATTGGATATAATTCCTACTGAAGAGGAATTGAATTTGGTGCCTTTAGTTGGACAATTACCATGCAACTGCATTCGTTCAAAGGTACTGAATCCGGTTCCTTCTACTTATGAATCACCGCATAGTCGGATTCGATCAAAAGAACAAATTGAACTCCTGTAATTGGAGAATCACCTCATACCCAGAGTTGTTCTGTAACGACCCGACCGATCGTTTTGAGAGTTAGAGCCCCGATCTCCTAATAACTTCTTTCCCCACATTTGTTTCTGCTTTTAGGACTTGCCAGAGAGATTAACTATGAAATTCAGAGAGTTTTGGGACACTTAGTTCCTAATTTTGAGTTTAAGCTTTAGAAATCGGACCATGGTTGGAACTGTGTGAAGATGGGTCCGGAATGGAATTCTGTCAACTCTGTTAGCTCATTTGAGTGATTTCGGGGTTAGGAGCGCGTCCGAAATGTGGTTTCGAGGTCTGTAGTAGAGTTAGGCTTGAATTGGCGAAAGTTAGAATTTCGGCGGTTTCGGTCGATAGGTAAAATTTTGATATCAGACTCGGAATGGGATTCCGAAAGTGGCTGTAGCTTGTATTGTCATTTGTGACCTGTATGTCAAATTTGAGGTCATTCAGACTACCTTTTTTACGTGTTTCGGCATTGTTGTGGATTTTGGAAAAAATTATAAGTTTTTAGGCTTAAATCCATGTATAATTTATGATTTTGGTGTTATGTGATGTGGTTTGAAGGCTCGACTAAGTTCGAATGAGGTATTAGGATTGGTTGGTAGGTTTGATTGACGTCTCGGGGGCCTCGAGGGTGTTTCGGATGCTCAAAGAGTCATTTTAGCCTTGTATTGATTGCTGGTTTTCTGGTGTGAGTGCAGTAGGCTTTTCTTCATCGCGATCACATGAGGGAGTCCGCGATCGCGTAGGGAAATTGTAGGCCAGTCAGGACTTAATGCATCGCGATCGCATGAAAAGGAATGCGATCGCGTAGAATAGGTAGCTTGGTCATTGCGTTCGCAAGGGTTAAGTCACGTTCGCGTAGAAGGAATAAGGCAACAGTGGAAATTAAGTGTTTCTCTACGCGATCCCATGAAGGCAACCGCAATCGCGTAGGTCTGGGAAGTAAATCACCGCGTTCGCGAACAGATTCTCGCGATCGCGAACAGATTCCCGCGATCGCGTAGTGCATTTTTGAGGCGCGTGTAGTTTACTCTTCGCGATCGCATCTGCCTTTCCGCAGTTGCACTGAATGTGTGCCTAGGCAGAAATATAAATACCCAATTCGAGGGCTTGAGCTAAAATTTCATATTTTGAACTTGGGAGCTCGGGGATTGGCAATTTTTGAAGGGATTTTCACCTGGGCGATTTGGGTAAGTAATTCTTACTCGATTTTGACTAATTTCCACTAATCTATGCTTAAATTCATCCTTTAATTTCGAATTTGGGGTGAAAATTGGGAAAATTTTGGATAAAGTTCTTAGATCGAGTTTTTGAGTTTTGATCGAGATTTTGGTATCCGATTCGAGTACTTTTTGTATGGTTAGACTCGTGAGTGAACAAGTGTCTGGAATTTGTAACTTTTACCCAATTTCGAGACGTGGAACCGGGGGACTTCTTCGGTGATTTTCCTAATTTCGCGCTTTAGCTTCAAATTTGTTTATTAAACTAGTTGCTTGTAGTGATATTCACATTATGCAACTTATTTGAATAGATTCAGGCCATTCGGAGTTTGGTACTCGTGGCAGGAACGTGATTCCGGGTTGAATTGATCAGTCGAGGTAAGTGGCTTGCCTAACTTTGTGTTAGGGACTTCCCCCTTAGGATATTTGATGCTAAATGTTGTGTGGGCGCCGTATACATGCGGTGACAAGTACGTACACAAACCGTTATTTCAAAAACCTCATTTTTCCCTTACTAAAACATAAATTGTTTTTTCTTCTATGAACTTGCTCTCATATGATATGTTGTTTAGTTTAGATTACGAAAGCATACTTACATGTTTAATTGCCTACTTGATTTTCTGTGTGCCATGCTTAGTTAAGCCCTTCTTTGCCTTATCTGTGATTAGTGTAAACCGTGTAATTTCGATGTTATGCTTGTCATTCATCCTGCATAGCATATTTAAATTGGGACTACAGACATATTCCGGGAGATCTCCCTGTACTGCATATTTATTTTTGGACTACAAACGTATTTCGGGAGATCCCCCTGTACTGCATATTTATTTTGAGACTACGGAAGTATTCCGGGAGATCCCCCTGTACTGCATATTTACTTTGGGAGTATTCCGGGAGATCCCCCTGTACTGCATATTTATTTTGGGACTACAGACGTATTCTAGGAGACCCCCCTGTACTGCATAATCATTGGAACTACGAGACGGTATTCCGGGAGAATCCACTTTGTGATATATATATTGTGTTGAGCCGTGGATTCTCCTTACTGTAGAACTTATATTGTTTTTCTTAAACTGTTTACTGTATATATTACCTATCTTTGTACTGTTTTAAAATAGATTTATATAGAAATACAGTAGAGCCTTAACCTGACCTCGTCACTACTTGACTGGGGTTAGGCTTGACACTTACTGGGTACTAAATGTGGTGTACTCACGCCCTTTCCTGCACCGTGGCAGATCCAGGTACGAGTTATCAACCTCGTGGTTAGTCGTTGCTACTGATTCCAGGAGACCGCAAGGTATTTCTGCCGCGTCCGCAGAATCCTCCGAGTCCTCTTCCATTCTAGCTTGTTGAGATTTTCTTATGTACTTTCCAGCTTTTGTTAGAGCTATAGTAGTGTTAGATGTTTGTGACTGTCTGTGACATTCCGGGTCTTGGGGAGTTATATTTTGTATGAGCCGAGCGGCCAATATGTTATTTATATCATTGCCCTTATCCTCTGTTATTTCTTGTGTTTTATTTCAGTTTCCCCCCTTTAGTAGGCTTACCTAGTCGTAGAGACTAGGCGCCGTCATGACACCTTTGGAGGGTGAATCGGGTCGTGACAAGTTGGTATCGGATCTTCTAGGTTCATAGGAGTCACAAGTCATAAGCCGGTTTATTAGGGTCTCACGGATCGGTGCAAATACGTCCTTATCTATCTTCGGGAGGCTATGTAACTGTTAAGAACAATCATATTTCTTTGATTTCCTTGTCGTGCGAGTTATTGACATAAAAAATAATTCTAAAACTCTATTCTATTCTTTCTCATAGATGGTGAGGACCCGTACTGGACGGACTGACGACCAAACCCCAGCCCCAGCCAGAGCCGCCAGAGGCAGGGGTAGGGGTAGAGGACGAGCACGCAGTGCAGCCCGAGCACCGGCGAGAGCAGCGACAGAAGAGCCTACAGTAGCTCCAGTTGGAGGGCCGACACAGGAGGTCCCTATTGTTGCTCCAGCCCTCCAGGAGACTTTGGCTCAGTTCATGAGCATCTTCAGCAATCTGACTCAGCCGGGGCTACTCTCGATAGCTCCAGCCACATCTCAGGCCGGGGAAGGGGCACAAACTCCCGCAGCCCGCACTCCTGAGCAGAGGGACCAGGTTGATCAGGCCCTGGAGTATATTCATATGCCCCTAGTGGCTCCGGTACAGCATGAGACAAGGGTAGCTGCTACTGAGGCAGAGCAGCTCAGACTTGAGAGGTACAAGAAGTAACACCCACCTATTTTCAGCGGACTAGCTTCAGATGACACTCTGGGGTTTCTTGAGGAGTGTCATCGTATTCTCCACACTATGGGCATTGTGGAGACCATTGGGGTTTCTTTTACCACTTTCCAGCTGAGGAGAGCGACATATCAGTGTAGGGTGCCTATGAGCTGAGTAGTCCAGGCGAGGCAGCCTCACTCACTTGGACTCAATTTTCAGAGATGTTTCTCCGAGAGTATGTCCCTCAGAGCCTCAGGGATACTTGGCGCGTAGAGTTCGAGCTGTTGCGCCAGGGTACTATGACTGTGTCGGAGTATGAAGTCCGTTTCAGTGGGTTAGCTCGGCATGCACCAGCTTTGGTTGCCACAGTCAGAGAGAGGGTTCACCGCTTCATTGAGGGACTTCACCCTAGTATTCGGACCAGTATGGCCAGAGAGTTGGAGATGGATATCACTTATCAGCAGGCAGTGAGTATTGCCAGGAAAGTAGAGGGCATGTTTGCCCGGGACCGAGAGGAGAGAGAGCCAAGAGGTCTCGATAGACTGACCATTTTTTAGGAGCTCGTGCACCAACAACACGCTATGGTAGGGGCTTTGTGGGTTGTCTTGTTCATTCAGCTCTTCCAGCAGCCAGCGGTATTCCAACTCCTCCTAGACCTCAGGAATCCTATTATGCACCGCCACTATCCAGTATGCCTCCAGTTCGAGGTGCTATTACCGGCCATCCCAGCAGGCCAGCTCCTATTCTGTCTCAGCCGCAGCGCCCTACGAGGGGTTGTTTTGAGCGTGGTGACACTCGTCACATGATTAGAGATTGCCCCGGGCCAGGAGGGGTGCACCTCCACAGTCTTATTAGCCTTCACGTGCTCCGTTGGGTCCTCCGGTTATTCTTCCAGCCCCAGCTGCCACTCCACCTCCTCAGCCAACTCGAGGTAGAGGTCGGGGAGGTAGAGGTCGCCCTAGAGGGGGAGGCTAGGCCATATACGATGCCCTTCCAGCCCGTTCCGAGGTTGTTGTTTCAGATTTAGTCATCACAGGTATTGTCCATGTATGTCATAGGGATGCATCAGTATTATTTGACCCAGGATCTACATATTCATATGTGTCCTCTTATTTTGCTCCAGATTTGGGGATATCTCGGGATTCTTTGAGTTCCCTTATTTATGTATCTACTCCTGTGGGAGACTCTCTAGTTGTGGACCACGTATATCGGTCGTGTTTGATTACTCTTAGTGGTTTCGAGACCAGGGCTGATTTGTTATTGCTCGGCATGGTAGATTTCAATGTTATCTTTAGCATGGACTAGTTGTCACCCCATTATGCTATTCTTGATTGTCACGCTAAGACCGTGATGTTGGCCATGCCAGGCTTGTCGAGATTAGAGTGGAGAGGTACCTTAGAGTATACTCCCGCAGGGTCATTTCATTTCTTAAGGCTCAGCGGATGGTTGACAAGGGGTGTGATGCGTATTTGGCCTATGTGAGAGATGTCAGTGTTGATACCTCTCCAGTTGAGTCATTCCCAGTAGTGAGGAACTTTCCTGATGTATTCCCAGCTGATCTTCCGGGTATGCTGCCCGACAGAGATATTTATTCCGGCATTGATTTGTTGTCGGGCACTCAGCCCATTTCTATTCCTCCTTACCGTATGGCTCCTCCTGAGTTGAAGGAGTTGAAGGAGCAGTTACATGAGTTGCTTTATAAGGGTTTCATCAGGCCAATGTATCACCTTGGGGTTCTCCAGTGCTATTTGTGAAGAAAAAGGAGGGCTCTATGTGTATGTGTATTGATTATCGGCAGCTGAACAAGGTTACATGGAAGAAAAGGTATCTGTTGCCTCGCATTTCGACCAGTTACAGGATTCCAGAGTTTTCTCCAAGATTGACATGCAATCTGGCTATCATCAGCTGAAGATTCGGGAGCCGGACATCCCGAAGACTGCCTTTAGGACCATATATGGTCACTATGAGTTTCTTGTCATGTCATTTGGGTTGACCAATGCCCCAACAGCTTTTATGCATTTGATGCACAGTGTGTTCCAGCCTTATCTTGACTCCTTCGTCATTGTGTTTATTGACGACATCTTGGTGTATTCTCGGTCCCAGGAGGATCATGAGCAACACTTGAGGACTGTGCTTCAGACTTTGAGGGAGAAGAAATTGTATGAAAAGTTCTCTAAGTGTGAGTTCTGACTTGATTCAATTGCATTCTTGGGCCACATAGTGTCTCGTGATGGGATCAAGGTAGATCCGAAGAAAGTGAAGGCGGTGCAGAGTTGGCCTAGACGTCATCGGCTACGGAGATCCGCAACCTCCTTGGTTTGGCAGGGTACTACCGTTGCTTTGTAGAGCGATTTTCCTCTATTGCAGCACATATGACCAGACTGACCCAGAAGGGTGCTCCGTTCAGGTGGACCGAGGAGTGTGAGGAGAGCTTTCAGAAGCTCAAGACAACTTTAACTACGGCCTCAGTATTAGTGTTGCCTACGGGTTTGGGGTCCTACACTGTCTATTGTGATGCCTCGAGGATTGGCCTTGGAGCAGTATTGATGTAGGACGGTAGGGTGATTGCCTACGCGTTTAGGCAGTTGAAGGTGCATGAGAAGAATTATCTGGTTCATGACCTCGAGTTAGCAGCTATTGTTCACGCCATGAATATCTGGCGTCATTATTTGTACGGTGTTCCCTGTGAGATTTACATTGATCATCGGAGTTTGCAGCACTTGTTCAGGCAAAAGGACCTTAATCTACGTCATCGGAGGTTGTTGGAGCTACTTAAAGACTATGATATCACCATATTATACCACCAGGGGAAGTCCAATGTAGTGGTTGATGCCTTGAGTCGCCGGGCAGAAAGTTTGGGCTCCCAGCGGCTGAGAGGCCTTTAGCCTTAGATGTTCAGTCTTTAACCAGCCAGTTCGTGAGGTTGGATATTTCAAAGCCTAGCCGGGTATTATATTGTGTGGTTTCTCGATCTTCTCTTTATGATCGCATCAGAGAGCGCCAGTATGATGACCCCGACCTTCTGGTTCTTCAGGACAGGGTCCGGCGAGGCGATGCCAGAAATGTGTCTATAGATGATGGTGGTATGATGAGGATGCAGGGGCAGATCTGTGTGCCCAATGTAGATGGGCTTCAGGAGTTGATTCTGGAGGAGGCCCACAGCTCGCGGTACTCCATCCATCCGGGTTCCGCGAAGATGTACCAGGACCTGAGACAACACTATTGGTGGAGAAGGATGAAAAAGAACATAGTGGAATTTGTGGCCAAGTGTCTCAACTGTCATCAAGTTAAATATGAACATTAGAGACCAGGAGGATTACTTCAGCAGATTGAGCTTCCAGAGTGGAAGTGGGAGAGGATCACCATGGACTTTGTAGTTGGACTTCCACGGACTTTGAGGAAGTTCGATGCTATTTGGGTGATCGTGGATCAGCTGACCAAGTCAGCTCATTTCATTCTAGTACTGACCACTTATTCTTCAGAAAGGTTGGCTGAGATTTATATCAGAGAGAACGTCCGCCTTCACGGTATTCCAGTATCTATCATCTCAGACAGATGTACGCAATTCACATCACGGTTCTGGAGAGCCGTACAACAGGAGTTGGGCACCAGGGTGGAGCTGAGCACAACCTTTTACCCTCAGACGGACGGGCAGTCCGAGCGCACGATTCAGATTCTTGAGGATATGCTCCGTGCCTGTGTGATGGAGTTTGGAGGGTCATGGGACCAATACTTGCCACTTGCAGAGTTTGCTTATAAAAATAGCTACCAGTCTAGCATTCAGATGGCACCGTATGAGGCTTTGTATGGTAGACGGTGTCGGTCTCTAGTGGGATGGTTCGAGCCGCGCGAGGCCTGATTGTTGGGTACAGACTTGGTCCAGGATTCCCTAGATAAGGTGAAGGTGATTCAGGAGAGACTTCGCACAGCTCAGTCTAGGCAGAAGAGTTATGCAGACCGAAAGATTCGTGATTTAGCATTTATGGCTGGTAATCGCGTTTTGCTTCGGGTATCGCCTATGAAGGGCGTCATGAGGTTTAGGAAGAAGGGTAAACTGAGTTCGAGATTCATTGGCCCTTTTGAGATATTGTGGTGTGTTGTGGAGGTTGCTTATGAGCTTGCCTTGCCTCCCAGCCTAGTAGGAGTTCATCCGGTATTCCACGCCTCTATGCTTCGGAAGTATCACGGCGATCTGACTCATGTATTGGACTTCAGTTCAGTCCAGTTGGACAAGGATCTATCTTATGTTGAGGAGCCAGTAGCCATTTTGGATAGGCAGGTCAGAAAGCTCAGGTCGAAGAATATTACATCAGTAAAGGTTCAGTGAAGGGGTCAGCCGGTCGAGGAGGCGACTTGGGAGACCGAGCAGGATATGCGCAACCAATACCCTCATCTTTTCACAACTTCAGGTATGTCTTTATACTCGTTCGAGGACGAATGATTGTTTTAAGAGGGGGAGAATGTAATGGCTCGATCGGTCTTTTTGAGAGTTAGAGACCCGATCCCCTAATAACTGCTTTCCCACATTTGTTTCTGCTTTTTGGGACTTGCCGGAGTGATTATCTATGAAATTCGGAGAGTTTTGGGACACTTAGTTCCTAATTTTGAGTTCAAGTATTAGAAATCAGACCGTGGTTGGAACTGTGTGAATATGGGTCCGGAATGGAATTTCGTCGACTCCGTTAGCTCCGTTGAGTGATTCGGGGATAGGAGCGCATCCTAAATGTGGTTTCGAGGTCTGTAGTAGAGTTAGGCTTGAATTTGCGAAAGTTAGAATTTCGGCGATTTCGGCCGATAGGTGAAATTTTTGATATCTGGCTCGGAACGGGATTCCGAAAGTGGCTGTAGGTCCGTAGTGTCATTTTTGACCTGTGTGTCAAATTTAAGGTCATTCGGACTAGTTTTGACGTGTTTCAGCATCATTGTGGATTTTGAAAAAATTTCTAAGTTTTTAGGCTTGAATCCATGTATAATTTGTGATTTTGGTGTTATTTGATGTGGTTTGAAGGCTCGACTAAGTTTGAATGAGGTATTAGGACTAGTTGGTAGGTTTGGTTGAGCTCCCGGGGGCCTCGGGGGTGTTTCGGATGCTCAACGGGTCATTTTATACTTGTATTGATTGCTGGTTTTCTGGTGTGACTGCAACAGGCTTTTCTTCATCGTGATCGCGTGAGGGAGTCCGCGATCGCGTAGCGAAATTGTAGGCCATCCAGGACTTAATGCATCACGATCACATGAAAAGGAACGCGATCGTGTAGAATAGGCAACTTGGTCATTGCGTTCGCAAGGGCTAAGTCGCGTTCGTGTAGAAGGAATAAGGCAGCAGTGGAAATTAAGTGTTTCTCTACGCGGTCGCGTGAGGGCAACCGCGATCGTGTAGGTATGGGAAGTGAAGCACCACGTTCGCGAACGGATTCCTGCGATCGCGTAATGCATTTCGGAGGCGCGTGTAGTTTACTCTTCGCGATCGCGTTTGCCTTTCCGCGATAGCACTGAGTGTGTGCATGTGCAGAAATTTAAATACCCAAATCGAGGCTTGAGCTAAAATTTCATAGTTTGAACTTGGGAGCTCGGGGATTGGCGATTTTTGAAAGGATTTTCACCTGGGCGATTTGAGTAAGTAATTCCTACTCGGTTTTGACTAATTTTCACGAATCTATGCTTAAATTCATCCTTTAATTTCGAATTTGGGGTGAAAAATTGGGAAAATTTTGGATAAAGTTCTTAGACCGAGTTTTTGAGTTTTGATCGAGATTTTGGTATCCGATTCGAGTAATTTTTGTATGGTTAGACTCGTGAATGAACGATTGTCCGGAATTTGTAACTTTTACCCGATTCCAAGACGTGGGATCGGGGGACTTTTTCGGCGATTTCCCTAATTTCACGCTTTAGCTTCAAATTTGTTTATTAAACTAGTTGCTTGTTTTGATTTTATGTAACTTATTTGAATAGATTCGGGCCATTCGGAGTTTGGTACTCGTGGCAAGAACGTGATTCCGAGTTGAATTGAGTAGTCGAGGAAAGTGGTTTGCCTAACTTTGTGTTGGAGACTTCCCCCTTAGGATATTTGATGCTAAATGTTGTGTGGGAGTCGTGTACATGAGGTGACGAGTACGTACACGGGCCGCTATTTCAAAAATCTCATTTTCCCCTTACTAAAACATAAATTGTTTTCTCTTCTATGAACTTGCTCTCATATGATATGTTGTTTAGTTTGGATTAGGAAAGCATGCTTACGTGCTTAATTGCCTACTTGATTTTCTGTGTGCCATGCTTAGTTAAGCCCTTCTTTGCCTTATCTATGATTAGTATAAACCGTGTAATTTCGATGTTATGCTTGTCGCTCATCCTGCATAAGATATTTAAATTGGGACTACAGACATATTCCGGGAGATCCCCCTGTACTGCATATTTATTTTGGGACTTAGGACGTATTCCGGGAGATCCCCCTGTACTGCATATTTATTTTAGGACTACAGACGTATTCCGGTAGATCCCCCTGTACTGTATATTTACTTTGGGACTACATACGTATTCCAGGAGTCCCCCATGTACTGCATATTTATTTTGGGACTACAGACGTATTCCAGAAGATCCCCCTGTACTGCATAATCATTGGAACTACGGGACGGTATCCCGGGAGATTCCACTTTGTGATATATATATATATATATTGTGTTGAGCCGAGGATTCTCCTTACTGTGGAACTTATATTGTTTTTCTTAAACTATTTACTGTATATATTACCTATCTTTGTACTGTTTTAAAATTGATTTATATAGAAATCCAGTAGAGCCTTAACCTGACCTCGTCACTACGTGTCTGAGGTTAGGCTTGACACTTACTGGGTACCAAATGTGGTGTACTCACGCCCTTTCCTGCACATGTTTTCGTATGTAGATCTAGGTACGAGTTATTAGCCTTGTGGTTAGTCGATGCTGCTGATTCCATGAGACCGCAAGGTATTTCTGCCGCATTCACATAATCCTTTGAGTCCCCTTCCATTCTAACTTGGAGAGATTTTCTTATGTACTTTCCAGTTTTTGTTAGAGCTACAGTAGTGTTAGAAGCTTGTGACTGTCTGTGACATTCCGGTTCTTGGGGAGTTATATTTTGTATGAGTCGAGCGACCAGTATGTTATTTATATCATTTGCCTTATCCCATGTTATTTCTTATGTTTTATTTCAGTTTCCCCCCTTATAGTAGGCTTACCTAGTCGTAGAGACTAGGTGCCGTCACGACACCTTCGGAGGGTTAATCGGATCGTGACACATTCTAACAGTTCTACAACGGCGTTTGACAATGAATTAGTCAACACAATATGTCATGTAAGTTTTGAGCTGAAGTTTTTGTTCTATGTTTTGTAAAATTACAACATGTTTTGTCTGCAATTTTTGTTCTGTTTGTGATGAACTTCAGCATTCTAGTAGCTGAAGTTTTGTTTTGTATTTTGTAAAGTAAAGTATGTTTTGTCTGCAGTTTTTGTTTTGTTTTTTATAAACTTCGGCATTCTTGAAGTTGAAGTTGTGTTCTGTATTGTAAAACTACAACTTGTTTTTGCTGTAGTTTTTGTTCTGCATTTGCTGAACTTCAGTATTCGTAGAGCTAAAATTTTGTTTTGTATTTGCTGAACTTCAGCATTCTTAGAGCTGAAGTTTTGATCTGTGTTTCTATATTCTGAAATTATTGTGCTGTTTCTATTTCTATACTAGAGGGTAATGAGGGAGGTTAAAATCCATGCAGAAGAAGAAAGGCGCATGATCGCGAAAGAAGTTGTTGAAGAGTTTCAATGGGATGAGCGATCTACTATTGTGGACGAGGTTTTGAAAAAAGCCAAGGCAATCTTATACAGAGAAGTCTTTTTTTTTCCTGCTAATGTAATTCTTTTATTCAAATTAATCATTGTTGGTAGTTTTTTATAGGAATATTTTAATGAGAAGTTTAAAAAGTTGTTTAAGATTGTCGACAAATCAAAAGGAATAGATGATGGCAATGCAATTTTGAATTGATGAACTATCGATAATATGATAGGATGAACGACTCGTTCAAACCTCAATCGGATATTAATGTTGCTCATGATGAAAGTCGCAGATGAAAATGTAACAGGTGAGGAAGCAACTCTTGAAGGCGACGTTCAAGTATTCGAGGAAGATCAACGTGTTGAACAACAAGTTGAAGTGTAATGTTCTAGTGTTGATAGACTGAGCAAAATTGCTGGATATGATGAGCAGTTATCAACCGAGAATGTAGGAAGCAAGAAATGTATCACATGGGCATCTGCCAAAAAAGTATTCTTTCCGTTTTGACTTAAGCCAAGTGGTCGCCAGTCATCTACGTACTACTTTCTCAAAATTCTGCACTTTGAAAACAAAACTATATATGTGTATGATTCCATGAGCAACACACCATATGAGTGTGCGGTTGAACATGTCCAAAATTATGCCCGGTTGATCCCACACTGTCTGAAATGCTTGAACTTTGCCACACACTTTAAAAGTTATCGGGAAAATCCTGTGGAAAGTTTTGCGATTAAGTGGATGAACACACCCCTACAGGAGAACAAGTACGTGTTTGGCATATGTTTACCATGCATCTTATCTTTATCATTTTTTATTTTGTATGATTGTGTTAACTAATCTTCAATTTTTTTTCATGTTATTTTTGTAGTGTTGATTATAGTATATTTGCTCTTAAGTTCCTTGAGACGCGGTTGAAGCAAGATGATGTCTTCAAATTCAAACAAAGTGATGCGTTGACAATTCAGGAGAGAATTGGCTGCGAATCTTTGGGCTCTATCACGACCCAAAACCACCCATCATGATGGTGCCTATCATGGAACTAGGCAAGCTAATTACTCAACCTTTTTCAACATTACCAAAAGCTTTTCAAAGTACGAAAATAGTTAATATGAAAACCTTTTTAAAACAGAAATAATTATGCAGCTCAATGCAATCTCTCCCAAAACAGGGGTGTCACCGAGTACATGCGCATCTATATCGGGATACAGCCTAATACAATGTCTAGGGAATAAGAACTGAAAACAAATAAAGATAATGAAGGAGAGTCAAGGTCTGCGAACGCCATGCAGCTACCTCGATAGTCTTAGAGATCTCGACTCCTCACTCAACAGTCGCCGTGATCGGAAGCACCTGGATCTGCACACAAGGTGCAGGGTGTAGCGTGAGTACAACCAACTCAGTAAGTACCAATACTAAATAAAGAACTGAAGCTAGTGACGAGCTACACTGTTATAATTCAATTTCAGTAGTCTCAACAAGGAAAATAGACATGCTTTCAGATCTGGCAGTTTAAGTCAAGCTCGTTTATACATGCCAAGTTCAAGTAAAATTGGAAAAATATCTCTCAGAAGATTTCAAAACAGTGATATATGGCAACTATGTGCAGTAACAATGTAAGAGAATACAACCTCTAAGGGCAAATCACTCAGTCTTTCTCAATAACTCATCACTCGGCTCTCAGCCGTCAACACTCACACTCAATAGGTACCTGCGCTCACTGGGGGTGTACAGACTCCGGAGGGGCTCCTTCAGCCCAAGCCCTACATCACTGTGGCGTATAACCCGATCCCATTAGTATATAAATAGCCATAAAGCTCGTTGCGGTGTGCAACCTGATCCATATATATACAAACCTAAGGCTCATTGTGGCGTGCAACCCGATCCACATATATATACATATCGCTCATAGCTCGGCACTCAGGCCCTAACTCAGTCACCAACGTCTCCAGTCTCTCAGGCTCTCAAAAGTCATGAAAAGCAGCCCCAAAAGCAATAACATGATGTATACACAAAAGATAATAGAGGCTGAGGTATGATATACAAGAAGAATATGAAACTGAGTGCAAACAACAAATAACGGGTAATTCAACATGTACGCTGCCTCGGTGGGCTCCAAGATTATAAACACATAGCCTAAAATAATTTCCAACATGAATTGCGGTTAAATTTCTATAACACATGGAGAATATAGAGCTAGCAACAAGCTATTCAAGTTCACAATTTCCAAGAATGGACCAAGTCCCAATTCCAATGGTGTATGCCCACATGCCCGTCACCTAGCATGTGCTTCACCTCCAAATTAATCACATAACATAAAATACAGGGTTTCATACCCTCAGAACCAGATTTAGAATGGTTACTTACCTTAATCCGAGCAAACTCTACTCCAATATGCCTTTGCCTCACGAATCAGCCTCCAAACGTCCAACACGAGCTGAAGGAATCAATTCCACAAGAAAAATATGAAATTATAAGCCAAAATCTGAAATTGGCCAAAAGCTGGCCCCCGGGGACCACATCTCGAAATCCAAAACAAGTCAAAAAACCCGAAACTCATTCACTCATGAGTCTAGCATACCAAATTCATCAAAATCCGACACCAAAGGACCATTCAAATCCCAAGATCAACTCCCAAACCCCTAGCCTCAAATTCCCAAATTACACCTAAAAAACACCAACTAGTTGGGAAACTTAACGGGGAAACATAATTATTGAAGAAATTTAATCACAAGTGACTTACCTCAAGAATCCCTTCAAAATCTCTCTCAAAAATCGCCAAATTCCGACTTTGCAAAGTCAAGTAATGATAAAACCCTCGGAACCCAATGTTTATGTTCTGCCCAGGCTTTTCACACCTACGGCCACTTATCCGCACCTGCGGAACCTCTTCTGCGATGAAATCTCTGCTTCTGCGGAATCCACTTAACCAACTGCCTCCCCTTCTGTGAGCCGTGTACCGCATCTCCGAAATTGCAGGTGCGGAAAATTCTGTCGCACCTGCGCCCATCCTCTCGCTTCTGCGCTAACATGTCGCATTTGCAGCCTCATCCCAAATCCTTCCTGGCCGCTTCTGCAGTCCGTTTCTCGCTTCTACGAGATCACATCTGCAGTAACAGAACTTCAGTTGCTTCTTAACTTACTTTGAAGTCCGTTAATCACCCAAAATTGACCCGAGGCCCCCGGGACCTCAACCGAACACACCAACAAGTCCAAAAAATTATACGAACTAAGTCGAACCTTCGAATCATTTCAAACAACATCAAAACACAAATCACACCCAATTCAAGCCTAATGAACTTTTTTTAAATTAAACTAACTTTTCATTTCATAAAAAACCCGTTCTTACAAAACCAGGTTGATGCTGACCATCCTCCTCCTAATCACTATTACAAATAGCTAAGCTAATTACACTATCAAGCAATTTACAACTATTCTAAGGGTACTTGTTCTATCTTTGCAAAACTTGTTGCCATTTGCTTTTTGATCTTCCTTGTACGTGCATGTGTAGGGCAATCTCTTTACATATCTCATCCACCACATATCTGCCTTTGTTGAATGTAAGGGAATTCCTTTCATGCCAAATATAGTACACTACCATCGCAAAAGTTGCAATGGTAATATCAGCCATGCCATTTTTCCTTTTAACTGTATTACTGATCCAGTCTACCTCTACTTGCCAGCACCAATTATTCTTTTAATTCCTAAACACCTTAGTATTCTGTCCCATACTATGCTTGTATTTGAGCATTCAAAGAAAAGGTGGTTAAATGTTTCCACACTACTAGCACAAAAAACACAGTCTTGTGGCACTTGGATCTCAAACTTGAGTAGTCTGTCCACAGTGTCTAACCTTTGATGAATTTCCAACCATAAATGAAACTTGAACCTTGGGTGAACCTGTGTATGCATATGAATGCTCTTCCAGCTAACCTTGGGGAATTGAGGCCACATCTGAATGTAGGCTTTTTGAATTTGGAAACTGCCTTGCTTCACCATATCTGCCCATGCTGTATTAAGACTGGCATGCATTGTGCTCACCAACACCAAGTCTCTCTTTGCTTCTATTATCTTCCTGACCACCCAAGCTGCTACCTTAGGTGTGTCCATTGTATCAATATCCTTCTGTTTGATGTAATATCAATGAGTCCATTTTATCCATAATGCATCCTTCTTCATTGTCAGTGCCCATAACTGTTTCAGAATTGCTGCTTTATTCCATAGCCTCATGTTGATGATGTTTAATCCCCCTGCTGCTTTAGGCTAACAAAACTTGTCCCAAGCTATCCGTGCTTTCCTAGATATGACATTGATCCAGTCCAAAGGAAAGTTCTGTAAATGGTTTCAATTATCTTCATAATCTTCTCAGGCAATAGGAATATTTGAGCCCAGTAAGTCTGTATGCCAAAGATTACAAACTTAATGAGTTGCACCCTTCCAGAATAATATAGCATCCTAGCTGACCAGCAACTCACTCTCTTAGTGATCTTTTCCACCAATGGCAAAACATTGGTGGATATTCAGCTTCTTTGCAGTCAAAGGGACTCCCAGGTACTTAAAAGGAATAGACCCCTCTATATACCCTGTGAGATTGAGCAATGAGTCTTTGATGTTCTGGTGAACACCAATAATATACATAGAGCTCTTGTCTGTATTTGCCTGAAGTCCAGATGTAGCAAAAAATCTTTGAAAGGCTTCCTGCAATTTGGTTACTGAGGTTATGTCTGCCCTGCACAACATTAATAAGTCATCAGCAAAAGAAATATGAGTCACCCCTATTTTTTTGCATCTTGGATAGTATTTGAACTCCTTTGTGGCTGATGGTTGGCTCATCTCCCTTTGTAAATACTCCATTGCAATGACAAATAGATAGGGAGACATATGGTCTCCTTGCCTAATCCCTCTCTTGGCCTGGAAAGGTTTGGTAAGGCCACCATTGAGCACCAAATAATATGACACTGCTGAAACACACTCCATTACCCAATGAATGAACTTCTGAGGGAAACCAAGATCAGTTAGCATACACCTAAGAAACTGCCAATCCAATGAGTCATAGGCCTTTTTAGTGTCAACCTTAAACACACATTTGGGAGATAAACCTTTCCTATTATAGCGAACAGATCATGGCTAAATAGAATGTTGTTAATGATACTCCTTCCTTCAATGAATGCAGATTGAGACTTCCCAATCATCACCTCTATTACTTTCTTTATTCTTCTAGTCAGGATTTTGGCGACAATCTTAAACAATGTAGTGCAACAAGCTATAGGCCTGTAGTCATTCACTTTAGTTGGAGTTGGGACTTTAGGAATCAATGTAATAACAGTACAGTTTCTACCTGTGTGAAAGAAATAAGATACATCCTCATATATGTCCTGCTTCACTGTCTCCAATTGCTTGGTGAAAAACTCTACAGGATAACCATCCACTCCATGGGCTTTATCCTTAGGCATATCCCCGATTGCTTCATCAACCTCATCACAAGTTATGTCCCTTATTAGTTCCTGTTGATGCTGTAATGTGAGACAGTTTCCTACTCTAATGATTCTGGTATTAGGACAGGGCATTAATCCATTTGCACTCCCCATTAGATGTGTGAAGAAACTGGTAAACTCCTTTTCCAAAGCTTTTGGATCAGTGATCTTCATTCCCATATCATTATATACAGATGTAATGGTATTCTTGCTGGACCTTATTTTCATTTGTGCATAAAAGTATTTAGAGTTAGAGTCACAATGATCAATCCATGTTGCTCTAGATTTCTGCCTCAATATCCTTTCTTCTATTGTACTCCATTTCTCCAACTCATTCATAGTCTGCTTCTCCTGCTCTAGCAACAGCTGATTGAAGGGATCAAGGACTATATTAGCTCTAACACATTCCAACCTCTACCTAATTTGAGTCAGTCTTTGTTCATAGTTTGCCATCTTTTTATTCAGTCCCTTAGCCTCATCTTTTAGTCTTTTTAGCTTCAGCCATATGGTAGTCATATGATCCTGCTCATCTTGTTATTGCCATACTCTTTTCACCATATGATTAAAGTCTTTATGGTCCATTGTTACCATGTATAACTTGAAAGGCTTTGGGTAGATAGTTCTTCTCTTCCATAATTGAATAACAATTGGGGAGTGATCAGAAACTCCAGGTTCCAGAAAGTCAGCTTCTAGATGCCCATAGCTTTGAGTCCAGCTGAAATTGCCAAAAGCCCAATCAATTTTACTATATACTCTATCATTTGCATTCTTTTTGTTGCACCAGGTAAAGAAGCATCCCTTTGTTCTAAGTGAGGTCAGCTATATATTATCAATACATTACTTGAAATCCTGTACCTCATTTGTTGTCACTGGCTGTCCTAGCCTGTCATCAGTGGTTAATACATTGTTAAAATCCCCACTGATAAGCCATGGTATTTGATTCTGACCACCTAGTATCTGCAAGTCATGCCATAGACTTACCCTTTCCTGCACCTTATTCTTAGCATATACTACTGTCAACATAATCAAGGAGTTAGTTACTTGATCTTCCACTGAGCAATGAATGAATTGCTCATGAATCTAGAGTATCTTAACTATCAAGTTTGTCTTCCATAACAACCATATCGTTCCATTTATAACTTTAGTGTAATTACAGCAGTACCCCCAATCTTTATCTACCTTGTTCACTATAATTTTTGCCTTTCTTTCCTTTACTCTAGTTTCTAGACACCCCAGGATGTCTATTTTATTCTTTTGCAGAAAGAGTCTTAACTCCTTCTGTTTATAGGGCTTATTCAACCCTCTTATATTCCAAGTGCACACAATCATGGTAGTTTATGGATAGGTTCAGTACAAGCCCCATATCCTCGTGAAGTGCTTAGCCCACACTCTTCCAAGATTTTGAACCTATTAGTAGTGATGGCCTCATCAGAATGATACTGCTGTAATTCAACAAGACTATGATGGCCCCTACCCTCTTGAGTTCTATTGATCACCTGTGTCACTTGTTGTTCCTTTGGCTTCTATTCTTGTAATGTTTTCTTCTTTTTGCCTCTATTTCTTCTTTTTGGAGCCTTAAACTCAGTCTCTTCATGGTTTTGGTGCTTAGTCCTCCAACATTCAAAGTTGTCATGGCCAAAATGGACACATTCACTACAAAATTTTAGCCTCCATTCACATAGGATTTCTTGCTGCCTAGTTCCTGATGGAGTAATAATCTCAATACTCTCCAATAGTGGCTTAGTGATATCAACCTTCATTAAGACTCTTGCATAAGAAATTTTGTTAAGAACAGTCGTGAATCTGTCATTAGTCCAATAACACTAGCCATTTTGCTCTGTGCATCAGCAATCCAATATCCAACAGGTAAGCTAGGGAAATGAATCCACAATGGAATTGTAGTAATGCACTCAGGGTCAAAATTAAAATCTCTTTCCCAATTCTGCAAAATGAAAGGCTTGTTGTGATACGAGTATGGACCTGCTTGCATAACTAGATCCCTCTCCTCAATTGTTGAAAATCTAAAAATATAGTATCCATCACTATGATACGGAATTTGAGATTTTGAAACAAAATCCCAAACAAAGTCAACATAAGCCTCCATAAATTTCTCATATGGAGCATCACCAAGGACATATCCAATTAAGGCAGTCGCCCAATGGTCATTCAGTTCTCTTACATCTTCCTCAACAATTTGAATAACTATGTTACCATCTCGATGACTTGGTGGAACATATTCCAGTCTCATTCCCATCTGAAAATTACGATTCTGTTGCCTAAGCTTCTTTGCATGTTGTTCCTACTCGTATCCACCTGCTTCCTAAGCCTAATAAACTTTGAAATTTTCAAATTCTACAAATGATGTCAGAACCTATCAAACCACGTCCGATTGACCTCAAATTTTGCACACACATCACAAATGACACCATGATCCTACTCTAACTTCTCCAAATCCAGTCCGACCCTGATATTAAAAAGTCCACCCCTGGTCAAACTTTTCAAAATTCCAGCTCGCCATTTTAAGCCTAATTCTACTACGGACCTCCAAATCATAATCCGGACAAGCTCCTAAGTACAAAATCACTCAACGGAGCTAACATAACCCTCAAAACTAGAATCCCGGGTTGTTTACACATAATTCAACATCCGGCCAACTTTTCCAACCTAAGCTTTCAATTGTGGACGAAGTGTCTCAATTTATTCTGGAATCCTTCCGGACCCGAACCAACTACTTCGATAAGTCATAAAACAATAGTAAAGCACAAAATGAGCAGAAAATGGGGGAACAAGACTACAACTCTCAAAATGATCGATCGGGTCGTTACAGGTTCATGGAATGTGGAAAGAAAATAGCGGTTATGAAACTCCAGAAGAGAAACCAGTATATGACTATGGAGAATATGAATACACTCTATGTGAATATTTTCGATAAAGAATAACTTGTAAATGAAAATAAATTTTTTTGTTATTTTTTCAAGGATGTAAGTGAAAACAAAATTGGATTTGTGAATACACATTATTTTTTGTGAATTATGTGATGTCTATCTTTTAAATTTTTGTTCTATTCGTGTTAATTAGTCTGAAGTTGTCTTGGATTGTATCAAATAAATTGTCTCTTTTATCATGAACTTAAGAGTGTTTTTGTGAAACTTCAACATGTTTAGTTTGATGTTTTAGCAAATGAACTAAATAACTTCTGCTTGTTTAGACTGAAGTTTCAGATAAAATTCATAACAATACTGTTGACTGTAGGACAAAACTTCAACATGTTTTTGAATGAATTTTTAGCAAATGAACTAAATAACTTCAACATCTACTAGCATGAAGTTTTAGCTTCAGTGTGAAATAACTTCAAGCTATATTAACATGAAGTTTAACCTTCAGCATGTTTTGTGTGAAGTGTTAGGAAATGAATAAAAAAACATTAGCATGAATAAGTTTGAAGTTAAGCAAAAACTCAATAGAAAATTATGCACTGTAGGAGACAAATTCAACATGTTCAGTCTAAAGTTTTAGCAAATGAATTAAATAACTTCAGCATTTTTATTTTGAAGTTTTTAGGGAAAACTCATTGCTAAACTGCAGACTGTAGGACAAAACTTTAGCATATTTTGGTATTTTTTAACTTGAAACTTATCTTTTTTACATTTATTAGATACTTTTGTCTTTTACCACCTACTTCATCTTACATTTAAATTTGTCTGGCCATATAGTAAATGACCTGAAAAGTTACTTTTGCATTTACAAATAGTAAATGAAGTAGTTTCAATTTGATTATGTGAAAACTATGGCTTTTCAGGCTGAAGTTATTTTTTTACTATAGAAAAATTGTGGACTTATTAGGCTGAAGTTACATTTCTTTTGGTATTTACCATATACTTGTTATCTTTTACCACTTACTTATCTTGTTACATTCAATTTATCTAAATGTAAAACAACAAACAGACCTGGAAAGTTACTTTTGCATTTATAGATATTAAATTGATTAGGTGCACACTTTGGCTATATTAACAATCTCTTCACTTGAAAATTACATAATCATCCATAGACTTATATCATATTCCTTTAAACTTATGTTCATCAATAGCCTTTTAGCTTTTAAAAAAAATAATGGTTGATGCTAGCGGAAGTAGGAAGCTTACAATAGATGAATTTATGCAGAAGTGAGAGAGTTTAAAGTCTGATTAGAATAGTAAGGTACCAATGGCTAGTCTTATGCAGAAGTGAGAGCAAATAAAGTCTGATTGGGAAAGAATCAGACCACATTTTTTTGTCGATGAATCATTCCAAAATAGGTTGAACTTTGAACGCAATTGTGAAGGTTATTTAACCTCGTTCATCAAGGTTGTCCAGCGGTTTGATTCTTTTAAGTTTCCCATCAGAGACGACTATGCCAAGCTGGAAAATAACTTGAGTCTTCCTTATCTTATGGACAGAGTAATAACTGAACAAAATCAGTTGCATGATCAATTTTACAAGTTGAAGTTTGATCTCATGATATTTTGTGGTCTTTTGCTCGAGTATCCTATAATTATCTCTGATTCGATTGATGATGAGATACATCGAGAAATTGAGGAGTATTGTTCTGATGATGGTGGTGATGCTTAGTTTTTTTAATTCCTTTTTTATGTTTTTCTTCTGTGTTTTTATTAATGTTTTTTATGGCTCCTCTTTTGTTTTGTGTGGTTTTTATCTTGTATCATGTTATATAAATGAAAATCTTGTTTCGTTTTTGTGTATAATCTTTTTCAATTTCAATCTTGTTTCGTTTCATGGATATTTCAGACTTATCTATGCGGATTTTTTTTTGTTCATTTCCTAAACTTCACACTAAACATGCTGAAGTTTTGTCCAGCAGCCTGCATGTTTTGTAATGAGTTTTTCCGAAACTTCAGAAAAAATATGCTAAAGTTATTTAGGTCATTTGCTAAAACTTCAGTCTAAACATGATGAAATTTTATCCTGAAGTATTAATAGGTATACTTTTTTTATTATATATGTGTATTTTTTTTGTGTGTTAAATATGTATTTCACTTATAGTTTTTTCTCGCTGAAGTCATTGTGTACTTTTTTTAGAATGCAACCAAACCTGTAATTCGCCAACAAAAATAAGTGGTTTGTACTTTAAGCAATATTTAAACGAGTATTTTTCAATAAGAGATTATTTTTTGTATTTTTATGAAAACAATCACATTTCACATATATTATTCAATAATGAAAGTCTAAATTCAGAATATCTATCTTCTTTTAGAATGATTTTTTCCCCAAAGAATTATTGAATGTTGGAGCATTTTCAGCGTGTTTCTTGGAATATGGATGAGGTGATGGTGAAGGCAAGCAAGTTGTTCTATTATACCCAATTTATTTACAGCGAGTGCATTTGGTAGACTTCAATGGTACCGATTCAGTCGCAGGGATATACCTCTTCTTTTGTCTTTTTCCTTGTAGAATCTTTACATCAGGAGGTTTTGTGATTTGAGATTCTACATTTTGTGGTATATCCCATGAATTTTAATCTCCCACAGTATTAACATGTCCTTCATATGTTTTGAACCATGTTTCCCTTGAATACCATTTTGAGCAGTAATCAGATTTCTGCAAATATCTCTTATTGATAACAGGAATTGCGTGTGGACAGGGCAATTCATCAAGTTGGAATTCCAAGCAGTCACTAGTTCTCTTCTTTAAGCCCACAATGAATTCTATTCCTTCACTATTTATTCTAAACAATATTGAATCAAGGTTGAACACCTAAGAATAAATAAAAAAGTAAAAAAAAAACCATTATATTATTGCTTCAAAAAGAAAAAGTATGAAGTTTTTTATGTGTAAGCAGTAAATCACTACAGTAGATGTTAAAAGCTGAAGTGATTATGCATTAGTTAATTACTTAAGAGAAAACATGTTGAAGTGAATTCTGAAGTTAATAAATACACTTACAAACATTTTACAAGCCAAGTTCATCTTCCTATTCATCTCTTCTTGTGCTCAGACTGATACTTTGTGAAAAGTTTCATGTACTTTTTTTCTCCATTCGTAAAACCACTCTCCCAACTTTTCTTGGATGAAATCTAACATTCTTAAAACAGGCATCTCTCTCGCTTTTAGTAACACATAATCCATTGATTCTAACATGTTTATTGTCAGCATATCATAACGTCGTTGTGGGAACCACGATTGAGCCCATCTCTCTGGCGGCTCTTCCATTATTTAATTGTATGTTTTCTTGTCAACACTTTTGATTTGCGATATTAACTTATTAAAATCTTCATGTATGTATGACCTTGAAGCGCTTTGAAAAAGATCTATTACCATGCTTTTTGCATATCTTTTCTTTAAATTCTTCTCAAAGTGATAGAGGCAGATACCATGGTGAGCTTCAGGATAAATTTATCTAATCCCATTTGTGATCGATTGGTTTCTATCTAATAAGAAAACCAGTTCACGGCGGACTTCAATTACTTTTATCATTTCCCCGAAGAACCAAATGTATGCATTATTGTTTTTTGAATCTGCTACACTAAAAGATAGAGGAAGGATTTAATTGTTTGGATCCTTTGATACAAAAACAAATAGAACACCACAATATTTTTACTTTATAAATATCGTATCTACTGCAATCACGGGTCTACAGTAATGCCAACCAACTACTGATGCCGCATGAGCAAAGAACATGCAAGCAACCTATACAGGTTTAACACAAAAAATCAAATTATAAGGTGTGAAGTTTTCAAATAGGAACATTTGAAACTTCAGACTGATGGTTACTATTTTTTTGCTTACCGGTTCTACTCATCTCTTTTTATGCTAGTGTACGTCCCTGGGTTTCTATGCACCATCATGTGTAGGTATGAAGGAAGAATCTGGTATTCTCTTCCGGCGTTCCTATTATGCAAGCAATAGCTTTTTGAATAGCGCGTCATGCCTTGTGATATCCAATGTCAATTCCAAATTTCTTTTTCATTTCACTTTCTACAAAGGCTGGTGTAACCTCAATCTTTTTATCCCGAACATATTCTAAAATTTGCTCACTTATAAAATTTGATGTAGCATGCTTCTGATATAATTTTCTTGCATCAACCCAGCATTCATGGTTGTTAAGGAATTTTATCACCCTGAAAAGTGTGAAATTTTTTTATTCTGGTAGCACGTACATTCCAACCACATTTCTCCATGATGCATTTCAGCTCGTATCTCTTTGAACATGATCAAACAATAGTGAATTCAAATTTTTGGTTTATCTCCAAGTTGCAGAAAAATTTAGCCATGCTCTTCTTGTTCTCAAAAATTGATCCTACTTTTACTTTGTCAGGAAATGCATCGTGCCTAGGTATTTTACATGGTGGAGATTCATTCAGCTTTCTCCTCACTCTTTTTCTTGATTTATTAGAAGTAATAGAAGTTTATGCAATTTCTTCAATTGTATATGATGTTATCGGAATAAATTGTGTATTTTCTTCATCTTCATTGTTGCTTATCATTGCAGAAGATAAAATGTTTTTTTGTTGGATTGTGTGTTGGTTGTCTGTTTGCCTTATAAGCTCTCCTTCTGTTACTGTAACGACACGGTCGGTCGTTACGTAGAACTTGCATTAAAAATTACTGTTATTTACTTGTCATAGGTTGGTTATACTGTTCTTGATGTGTTAGAGTTGGTAGGCTCGGAATCGGAATGGTTGTGGTGAGAATTTAGCCATTTAGTCTTAAAAATAGCCTTATTATGGGAAAAGTCAACTGAGGGTTGACTTATTGGTAAACGACATCGGAATGCAAATTTTATGGCTCGGATAGCTTCGTTAGGTGATTTGAGACTTAGGAGTGTGTTCAGAATATTTTTGTGATGTCCGATGTAGAATTAGGCTTGAATTGGCGAAAGTTAGTTTTTGGCGATTTCTGATCGGCAGTGGAAAATAGGCTATCAGGGTCGGAATGGAATTCCGGAAGTTGAAACAGGTTCGTAATGTCATTTTTGACATATCTGCAAAATTTCAGGTCAATCGGTGTTGTTTTGGATAGTTTCGGCATCGTTGGAGGATTTTAGAAATTTCAAAGTTCTTAGGCTTAAATTTGATGTGATTTTGGTGTTTTGATGTTATTTTTAGTGTTTCGGGAGTGCAATTAAGTTTGAATGATCATATATGAGGTGTTGGTATGTTTGGTTGGGGTCCCGAGGGGCTCAGGATGGTTTTGAGTGGTTAACGGGGAGTTTGGAGTGCTTGTGTTGCTGCTGAAGTTGCTAGTGCTGGTGTAACCGCACCTACGGATGGGTCATCGTAGGTGCGGGCCCGCAAGAGCGAGCAAAACTCTGCAGATGCAAAATTTGAGAGGCCCAGTAGAGGATCGCAGGTGCGGGAGGAGGATCGCACCTGCGAAGTCGCAGGTGCGGAGTTAGGCCATTTAATGAAAAGTCGCAGGTGAGGTTGTTTTGACCGCAGGTGCGAGACATGGGCCGCAAGTGCATAACCCCTGGGCAGAAACTATAAATTAAAACCCTCCGCGACCATTAGACCTTTTAACACCATCTTTGAACGGGAAGAAGCTCTTGAGGCGATTTTGAAGAGGGAAAATCAGTGTTCTTCATTGAGGTAAGGTTTTTGGACTTAATAACTCAATTATATGTGATTGGAGACCTTATATTAGTGTTTAACTATGAAAATCAGTAGGAAAAGGTGGGGTTAGGGCTTGAGATTTTGAGACCTTTAGGGGTCGATTTGAGGGGTCAACTGAACTCTGATTTTAGCGTTCTTGATATGTACGGACTCGTGAGATGATGAAAAATATTTTGGTATAAAATTTATCGGGTTCCGAGACGCAGGCCCTGGGGGTCGGGTTTTTACTAATTTCGGGTTTTGAGTTAAATTTGGTACCTTTCAATTGGAATCCATTCCTTAAGCATAATTTGATGATAAAAATCTGAACTTGGTAGATTTTGAGCACTTAGAGGCCGAACTTAGAGGCAAAGGCACTGTAGAATAGTATTTTAGCTGGTTTTGAGGTAAGTAACGTTTCTAAACTTGGTTCTGATGGTTCGAAACCCCGAGCTAAATAATTTATGACTATTATTGAGGTGGCGCACTTGCCAAGTGACGGGCGTGCGGGCGTGCACCGAGTATTTGTGGCCTGGATTATCCCATGGCACCGCTTAGTGATTATTCCCTGATGATATCTGTGCTTCTGTTAATTTGGTAATTGTGAACCTGTTAGAAATCATGTTAAGTATAAATGCTAGGCTTCATGCCGAAAATGCTGAGACCCGAGTGGTCGTATATTACTGTCTCATTTTGTGATTGTTTGATTCCATATACTCAGTCCTGTTATAGCATACCATTTCATATCTCAGTCTCAGTATTGATAATTATATGCATACTTATCATTGTGTCGGGCTGATGGAGGCATCTGTGATCCATGTGAGTGAGACTGAAGAGTAATGACTGAGTGAGGCCGAGAGCCTGTTATTGGGACAGTTATGAGATCAGACTGCACACCGCATTGATGTTAAATCATGCCTTCGTTGGCTTGATATGGCACTTGGGCCACTAGGGCCCTTCCGGAGTCTTTACACCCCCAGTGAGCGCATTGATGATGAGGGACTGATCTTCCCTGGGCATGGATCTTGTCCGAAGCTGATGTTATGTGAGGGATGGATCTTCCCTGGATATGGATATTGTCCGAATGTTGCATTCCGGAGATGGATCTTCTCCGTGGGGGCTAGACTGGCCTTTTTCCTCAATACGGAGTGACTACGATCATCGGTGTTTATGCATATTCGGGGATGGAACTTCCATGGGCCTGAGAGCCATATATAGTACTGAGTGAACTTCCGTGGGAGAGTTGTGAGCATTATGTGCATTTTCACACTGTGACATGTTGGCATGTAGAACATATGGAGGTATATCTAGTATATTCTGTTGTTATTTTATGATAAACTGTGAACATGCCTAAATTTTGTACGCTGATGATTTAATTATTGAGGTTTAGTCCGTCACTACCTCTCAGCCCATAGTTTGGGTTCGTTACTTCTGAGTTGGTGTACTCACGTTACCCCCTGCACCTTGTGTGCAGATCTAGGTATACCGGGACCCGGTAGTGGATATTGAGCAGCTGTCAGAGTTTTCATTGGGGTTGTCGAGGTAGCAGCTGGCGATCACGACCTCGTCTTGTCTTCCTTATTCCACACGTTGCACTTATTTTGAGACTATGTTGTCTATTTCTTCATTCTTTATTTTTTTTATATATAGCAGCTCATGACTGAGTGACACCGGATCCGGGGTTGGAGGTTTAAATTTAGTTTTTCAAATATTGTTTTTAAGCTTCAGATTCTTAGTATTATCAATAAATTCATTTAAAATTGTATTTTTACTGGAAATTGAATTTAGCTTATTTAAAAAGGACGGCTTGCCTGGTTCCACGACAGGCGCCATCATGACTCTGAAATTGGGTCGTGACAGTTACACCCCATATTTTTGTACGTGTGACTACGTCGTAAGTCAATAGATTTAAGCTCAGAAATGAGATCATCTTTGAAAGTATATAAAGTAAGTTAAAAATTTTACCTTGGAGGTTACAAATATTTAATATCATGAATAACAATTACAAGGAGGGTTGGAAAGCTTAGATGCTAAACGAATTGAAGAAAATAGAGTTTCGTCGTAAGTCGACACGTCTGGAATGCTATAACATGAACTTTTGGGGTGAGACTAGGGTGCTTAACATGATAAAGAGGTTATGTTATGAGTTATTTTATTCATATGATAGTCGCGTGTTACATTTTGAAGTCAAGCAAGTTGTTGAACAAAAGTTGGCAAAGGTCATCACAAGTTACATTCATAATGTGCTGAAAATTAGGTCAAATGTAACTGCGATTTTCTCCCAATATACTTGGAATTATTGGATGATCTACCTACTCAATTGAATATCTATGAGTCTAGTTTCCAACTCATTAAACTATTTATCTATATGACATCGTAGTATAGAGATATTCACGTTTTAGCGAGACTGCACCAAGCAGCTCTCTACGGGACCCACATAGGCGGTTTAGATATATTGATATATATAAGATGCCTCAGCCCCGTTTTAACTCATTCTTTTTCAGTATCTTCAGACCCTAGACACCTAATAACACTCTCCCAAGGTTATCTCATGACCCAAGACTCAAAAAAAGGGCAAACAACACAAATCAAGTGTCGGGAATCCCGTCGCGCTAGTAAGTTTATTGTTCTTCTTGTTCTTGCTGATTTTTGGGTGGTTCTAGCTCGTGTGGGAGGTTGTTTTAAGCGGTTTATGTTCTGTAAAATACTCTACCATGTTAGGCCGTCCTATGTCTAGCATTCCCTAATATTTTATTCTGGTTATGTCATGATGATCCTTCTGACCCATTTACCCATGATAGTACGATAAGAAAGATATGTTACGTTGGTACTCGGTTGAGTAAAGTACCGGGTGCCCATTACAACCCTCTGATTGGGGTCATGATAGAAGTGGTATCAGAGCAGTTCTGTCCTAGGGAGTCTACAAGCCATGTCTAGTAGAGTTTTGTTTATGGGTGTATTGTGCACCACACTTATAAGCAGGAGACTACAGGGCATTTAGGATTGTCACTCTTTCTTCTTACTCTAGATCGTGTGGTAGAGCTCAGTTGTAAGAATTCAAACTCCTAAATTCTACTTTATTTGTAATACAACGATACCTACTTCCACAAAGGCAGTTGTAAGAGATTGAATGTGGCTGTGGAAGACTCAAGTCAGAGGAACTCGATTTTGCATCATGCTTATGATGAGTAAATATGAGGTCTTCAGCAGATTATGTGTGTCTAATACGTGTAAGATTCTTGATAAGGAGCCCTAAGGCATAAATATCTATCCACCTCTGGTAAAAAGCAATAAGAGAATCAGAAGGTAGATACAAGTTTCAACAAGTAAAAGAAACAAGGTGAAGAAAGGTACGAGGTACCCAGTTAGTGAAGATTATCAATATTTACAATTGAGGTAGATAAATATAAGTATTCTGAGTTACCTTCAACAATAATAGAGGTATGTACAATTGTCCACACCCATTTCAGTTATGCCATATGGGAGCTAACATATATAGTTTAAGAGCAGGATGGGATATCAGGATCCCATTGGGGTTAGAGTAACCCAAACTTGTGGATAGACTGTTATCATTAGCTAACATTTCCGAAGGACAGTGCAAATGTGGTAATAGATCTCCTTGTGAGAGACCCATATGGTGAACTCTAGAATAGTACAGTCAGATATGAATACTAGAATATTCAGAAATTTCAGAAAATAGGCACTGGGATCCCAGATGGGATAAATATTTACCTTAGTATGACTCCAGCACATAGTAACAAAAAAAAGGAGAATGTTAGGCGTCCCGAAGAGCTAGTGCGATGAAGCATGGTGAGCTAAAAGTGAAAGAACGTTTTGTTGAAGTCTTCATAATAAGGTGATAGACATAAATATTAGTAGAAGAATAAGAAGAGAGTAAATGAAACATTATGAGTAAGATGTGATAAATGGGTGATAACTGTAACTCAAAATATGACAGAATGATAGAGTCTATAGTCAAGTGAAGGAAAAGACAAGAGGAGACATGCCTTGAGACAATACAAGAGTATATGCCATAAAGCCATACCCTCATTTCGAGAAATGAGTTGGTGACTCAAACGTGATTACCAGAAGGAAGAGTTAGACCCTCAGAGTAATAGAAATTAGTATGGGCTAGTGAAAAAGATAAACTGAACATGAATTAGGGACCGAAAGATTTGATAATAGTCGGCATCGTGAGAATTTCATAGATCGTGTTTCGGAAATAATATAATGGAAAACAGAAGAATAACCTTTAAAGTTCATTCAGGAAAACACTTCCCTAAAGCAAGTACTATGACCAGAGTTAAGCTTAAGGGACAAAGTTTGCCAGTTACACCACGTGTCACCCTCGTGCATAAGGTATTCAGTTATCTTTGATACAAAGGGTTACCGCAAGGCGAGTAAGATGTCAGTGAAGATGTGAAGAGATTCCAAAGATGATGAGGTAACTATGGAATAAAAAGGAAGAATGCGGTAAAAAGGCGAAAGGAATGAGATTGAATTTATTCAGATCCTACAGATATGTTACGATTCCAAAACATTATGCAATCAGGACGTTGTTAAGAGGTAGTAAAGGTTCCCGGCAAGGATGTTAATTGGTAAATAAATACAAATTGAGACTTGATACATAAGGATCTAGTGCGAGGGTAAGCTAATACCAAAAACAAAACATAACCCAAGAGGGGTTACACATAATATAAACATGAGAATGGACCAACGAGTAGTCTGTAGTTGATTCAGGAAGAGCCTAGTCATAGCTAAACAAGAGGTCATAGATAAATTAACAGATCATGCTAGATAAACGTAGTGAAACCCAACATAGGGAATTCAGTCTCGCAGATATGATGCCATCGTGATCCTTGAGTAATATTCAGATAAGAGTTTGGGTAGTTAAAGGTACCGTATAAGTGTTTATGAAAATAAACAAAATGCCACTAAGGAGATAGTCAACTTTTAATTCAGAAGCAACCCTACGAGCACAAGGGCGCGGATATAAGTAACTAAAGATAATAATAGGTGAGTAAGAACATAAAAAATTCCATCAGGTATACAATGTAATAAGCTTGTAGCTTTACAAGAGTCAGAAGTTCTTCCCTAAGTACTAAACCTTGCTGAGGAAATAAGGAAGAATATTTCCACCTAAGCATAGTGACCTAAAGAGGAAATGATCTTGTAACAACAGTCTCACTACAACTTTATATGCACTACATAAGAAAGTGGCACCTATCGTGGCTAATGAACGGGAAGAAGTAAAAAATCAAAAGCAGATATTTGAGATCATATGAGTTATAGGGAATTCCAGTATTCGTGGGCACTAAGATACGCCAAGTACCCATGCAGCAAGTGGCAGATCGACCAGGAAAAGTAATTGCTTACATTTAAAGATAATTGAGAAGGCACGAAAGGAAATCTATAGTGTTAACAAGTTAAAGAAAGGTTGAGAGTATTATATATAGATATGTGTAGGTAGCAAGCTAAAGTATTGTAGAGTGATAAGGTTTTCGGTAGACAGGAATAAGGATAAGAAAAGGTGAGTGAGAAGGTGACAAGAATAGGTAAGTCCTCGCGATTAAACCCATCACTGATGGTTTTCATAAGTTGTAGAAAGCTCGATACATCCTGAATGAACTCAGAGGAGTCTAATACTAGGAGAAATTAGAAGAGATGAAATGGTGACCTGGTAGTAGAATAAGGGTGTAAATTTGATAGATAAGAGGATGACGTTTAGGCATTTAATTGAGTAATGATTTAAAGAAAAAAGGATTCATGGATGAAACAGGATTATAATACTCCCCCATAGGATGAATCACATTGGGATGCTAGGAAATAAAGTTATTGGAGTATAGTATTGTCCCTAAGCGGATCAGGAAAATCACTTAAGATATTCCCCGATGAGACGTGAACCCTAGTGACGATATATTACACAAGAGGTTTTAAGTTATTAGTGGTAGATTTTAAATCAACATTAAGGTGAATCAACAATAGATGGATGAAAAGTTCCAAAGCATGAGACGATATTAGGTTGTCATTCTTAAGATGAACAGTAATGAGGAAGCACTAAAGGACTTATAGTTATACATATAGGATAAGCAGTGACATCGTAACCTATAATTGGGTTGAAAAATCTTGGTAATAATAAACTGAAGTAAGTGTTATGGTATAGTATGACCCACCTAGATGTAGTAAAGCCATAAGGATAGATAACCGAGGCTATGAAAAAAGGTATATAAATAGTCGTAAGTTCGACAAAGTACCGAGTGAAGTACTTCAGTACACCTATAGATGCCTAGAGGGATAACTTGTCGAGTTCTGTATATGTTCCCAAAGTGAGGCCTAGAGATTGGCTAAACGCTGGAGGAAAAAGGAGAGGAGAGTCGTATAGGCGCACATACAAGGTCAGAATTGTATAGGCTGCATGAAATAAGGTAGAAAAAATTATGAGATTGGAAGAATTTTGACCACAAGTCGAGGTGTGAGAAAGAGGCCTAAAGGGGGGGGGGGGATGCCCTAGCCTTTGGATTTATTCACTGAACAACTCCCTATATGGCAAAGACAATATTAAAGTATTTGTAAAAGCTATTGTTTAAGACACGGATAAATGCATCAGTCAACATTTGAGGACGAATGTTCCAAAGGGGGGAATGATGTTACACCCCATATTTTCGTACGTGTGAGTACGTCATAAGTCAATTGATTTAAGCTCAGAAATGAGATCATCTTTGAAAGTATATAAATTAAGTTAAAAATGTTACCATGTAGGTTACACATATTTAATATCATGAATAACAATTACAAGGAGGGTTGGAAAGCTTAGATGCTAAACGTATTGAAGAAAATAGGGTTTCGTCGAAAGTCGACACGTCTGGAATGTTATAACATGATAATTTGGGATGAGAATAGGGTTATTAACATGATAAAGAGTTTATGTTATGATTTATTTTATTCATATGATAGTCACGTATTACGTTTTGAAGTCAATCAAGTTGTGTAACAAAAGTTGGCAAAGGTCATCACAAGTTACATTCATAATATGCTGAAATTTAGGTCAGATGTAACTGCGATTTTCTCCCAATATACTTGGAATTATTGGATTATATACCTACCAAATTGAATACATATGATTCTAGTTTTCAAATCATTAAAGCGTTTGTCTATATGACATCGTAGTAGAGAGATATTCACATTTTAGCGAGACTGCGCCAAGCAGCTCTCTATGGGACCCACATAGGCGCCTCAACCCCGTTTTAACTCATTCTCTTTTAGTATCTTCAGACCCTAGACACCTAATAACAATATCTCAACGTTATCTCATGATACAAGACCCAAACAAGGGGCAAACAACACAAATCAAGTGTCGGGAATCCCGTCGCGGTAGTAAGTTTCTTGTTCTTCTTGTTGTTGCTGATTTTTGGTGGTTCCAGCTCGAGTGGGAGGTTGTTTTAAGTGGTTTATGTTATGTAAAATACTCTGCCATAGTTTTAATATCAACCCTAGGTTATTTCAAGTCTTTCAAATGGATTAAACCATATTTCAACATCAAAAGTTAGTGAAGAACAACACCTCTTTGAGGTTGTGTTGTCATTGAGGATGGTTGTTGGCTGTGTTTGGCTGAAATTTGAAGTTTTTGCTACTTTATAAGGTGATTATAACAGCCTACTAATTGTTATTAAGATTTATTGTATGTTTGTTAAGTTATTTTGATGATAAAATACAAGATACTACTTGATTAGCTTAAATGGTGTTGTATTGTCATTGAGAGCTGTTGTAAGCTAAATATAACTTGGATTTTGACTTGAAGTTACTGTAGGTGGTATTTTTATTGTGTTCTTTCATGTGCTTAATGTTATGTTGATGTTGATTAAGTTAAATGGATGGACTAGACATGTACTAGTGAATAAAGTTGCTAATCGAAGATAGTTGGAGTTGTGGATGGTTTCCTTTGTTGTAAATATATGGTATAAGGATGGAATCATTGATGGAATACTTCATTATCATGTTAATAATTCTGTTAAGTTAATGTGAGAAGTCTATAAGGGGTGATATGGGTTATACGGATTCCAACCAGAGCTTGCCGCTCGTCATGAAATAGTTGTGACTTGTTATTGGAGGAGGCCCTTGTTACAGGGGATATGCCGCCCGAATTTACGTAAACGAGCTACTATCTTAAGTTACAGACTTAGCCTTTGCTCAACACTGATTTTGAATCTCCGTATGCTATGATAGATTGAGTTGACTTGTTTGAAGAGTTGCTTGGAAGGTATTAAGGACTCAACTTCGTTATGGTATGTTAAGATACTTACTTCTTTATTTTGGCATGATCTAAAGTGAAATTAACATAAACGATACACTATTTCATAATGAATCTACTCCTCACAACTAAGGTTGTCCATGTTGTTGTTTCCTTATAAAGTTATTCTAAGAAAGTACGAATGATCCTTGAATCCTCGTGAAATTCATATTGATGGTATGATGTCCATAATGTTAATTGAAGGTGCAACGACCTTACATCACTCCGAAAGGTTTAGAATGTGATTCCATTAGTCCATCATGCATTATATATATATGTATCTATTTTACTCTACCGAGCTGCGCTATAGTCGGTACGGTACGACACCTATTGTGCAACCACTGATCATTTGGGTTTTACAAAGCTCCACGTGGCCGGGTACTATTCTACCGAGCCTTATGATTGTCGGGTACGTTTTTATTGAGTCCTCTTGGAGGCCGGGTATGATATGATGATGATGATTCCCACAGAGGCGTATGTTTTTAAAAGATTATGTATATATATGTATCATGCATTTCAGGTTAGTATCTCTCAGAGGCACTCAGATGTTACGGGCTGTATCTCCTATATCTCTCTTTACAATACTGTTCTTATTTATGATTTTCTACCTTACAAACTCAGTACTTTATTCGTACTGACGTCCCTTTTGCATGGGGACACTGTGTTTCATGCCTGCAGGTCCCGATAGACAGGTTGACAGTCCTCCTAGTAGGCTATCAGCTTAGCGGAAGGTGTTGGTGCACTCCACTTTCTCCGGAGTTGCCTATTTGGTCAGTATGATTTGGACATGTATTGATTGTATGGCGGGGACCTGTCCTGACCTTTATGATGTTTATGTACTCTTAGAGGTTTGTAGATAGATGTCAGGTATATGGATACTTGTATGGCCTTGTCAGCATATGTTTTGAGTTTGCAAATGATCATGTCGGCCTTATAGGCCCGTATGTCACATGTATAAGTTTCTATATCATGTTAGGTCGTCCTATGTTTAGTATTCACTTATGTTTTATTCTGGTTATGTCATGATGATCCTTTGGCCCATTTACCCATGATAGTATGATAAAAAAGATATGTACGTTGGTACTCGATTGAGTAAAGTACCGACTGCCCGTTTCAACCCTCCGGGTTGGGTCGTGACACCTTCTTCTTCTTGGGCCTCACCAAACTGGTATGAATCTATTGTAGCGGTAGGTAATTCTTGTAGTGTTCCATATTCTGAAGCAACTGTAATGTTATAAGGTTGTCGCTTGTTGTCTACTTCCATTATTGGCTGTTCTAGTTCATGTTGATAATTAGAAAATTGTTCTGAATCTACTGTATGTGCAAGAGATGGTTTGAATGTTACAGATTTTGAAGCAGCTATACTGTCATTTAGTTGTATTTTTTCGACGACAAAATGACGATTCTTGAAGGCTGAATCAGTTGTTAGCAAATGTATACAGGTTTTGAGTTCTTCATCTGAAGTTACAAGCATCCCTTTGCGTGTATTTAGTTTGATATCAAACCATATGTTTAGTGAATATTTGGTTGAATCAAAATTTGTAACTTCATTAATTTTCTTTAGGAAAATATTGAATGATACTTGTTTATTAAGCAGAAAAGTTTTGTACCATTATCCAAGTATTTGTAATCAAAAGTCCACCTCCCATTGAAAGTAATAACAAGGCATATCGAACTCATCCTGCAGAATGAAAATTTCAGCATATTTAGTGTCAAGTATTAGGAAAATGAAAAAAAAAATTAAGTATGAAGTTAAAAAAAAATTCATTAAAAAATTACATACTGTAGGACAAAAACTTAAGCATGTTTAGTCCGAAGTTTTAGCAAATGAACTAAACACTTCAGCTTGTTTATACTGAAGTTTCGAAAAAGGCTCATGATAAAAATGTTGAATGCATGACAAAACTTTAGCACCTTTTGGTATGAACTTTTATCAAATGAACTATATAACTTTAGCATGCATTAAATAAAATTCATTATAAAATTACATACTGCAGGACAAAAACTTCAGAACGTTTGTCCTGAAGTTTTAGCAAATGAACTAAATAACTTTAGCATTTTTGTGCTGAAGTTTCAGAAAAAGCTCATGACAAAACTGTTGAATGCAGGACAAAACTTTGCATGTTTTTGTATGAACTTTTCGAAAATGAATAAAATAACTTCAGCATGCATTAAATAAAATTTATTAGAAAATTACATACTGCATGACAAAAATTTTAGCACGTTTGTCCTGAAGTTTTAGCAAATGAACTAAACAACTTCAACAATTTTGTGCTGAAGTTTCGAAAAAAGCTCATGACAAAATTGTTGAATGCAGGACTTAAGAATATTTTTGTTTACCTTGAAAATGGTAATTACAATTATACTTGTAACGACCCGGCCGGTAGAGTAATAGACCTGTTTACCCCGTTTCTGCTTCATTATATGTGGTTCAACTTCATTATGTTGTGTTAGATTGGTTGGCTCAGGTTCAGAGCAATTTTTGGAGAGAAATGAGGAACTTAGTCTCTTAACTTGGTTCAATAATTAGAAAGGTCAACCGAAAGTTGACTTAATGGTAAACGACCTCAGAATGTAGATTTTAAGGTTCGAATAGCTTCGTTAGGTGATTTGAGACTTATGAGTGTGTTCGGAATATGGTTTTGATGTCCGGAGTAGAATTAGGCTTGAATTGGCGAATTTGAGTTTTTGGCGATTTTCGGTCGGTAGTGAAAAATTAGCTATCGGGGTCGGAATAGAATTTCGGAAGTTGGAATAGGTTCATAGTGTCATTTTGGATGTGAGTGCAAAATTTCAGGTCAATCGAAAGTGTTTTGGATGGTTTCGACATCTTTGGTGAAATTTAGAAGTTTCAAAGTTCATAGGCTTGAATCCGAAGTGAATTTGATGTTTTTGGTGTTTCGAAGGCTCGACTAAGTTTGAATAAAGTTATGGGATGTGTTGGTATGATTGGTTGAAGTCCAGAGGGCCTCGGGTGAATTTCGGGTGGTTAACAGATCGATTTATGAATTTTTGAGATAGTTGTTTTGCTGTTTTTTGTTGCAGGTATTTTTGCTCTTCGCGATCGTGTAGAAGGGTCTGCGATCGCGTAGGCCAAGTTGGGCATGGGTGAAAAATTGCTCTATGGGATCGCAGAGGTCAGGTTGTGATCGCGTCGGTCTGTAATGTTGTGCTACGCGAACGCGTGGCCAAGGTCGGGTCCGCGTATAGGAGAGTGAGCTGGTGAGGAGTGGAAGGTTTTGTTTAGCGCGGTCGCGTGGGGAGAGACGCGATCGCGTGAGTTGTGAAGGCAAAGCTTCACGATCGCGTGGGCTATTCCGCGATCACATAAGGTTAATTGTGGCGCTGACTTTTTGTGCTTCGTGATCGCATGGCACGTGCCGTGATTGTGATTAAGGAATTAGACCTGGGAAGAATGTTTTAAAAGCCATCTTCGCGAATTTCAATCTATTTTCTCCATTGTTGGGCGATTTTGAAGCTTTTGAGAGGGATTGAAGAGGGAATCGAAGGGAAACATTTGGAGGTAAGATTTTTGACTTCAAAACTTGATTCTATGTTATTTTCCTAAGCAATTAAACCTGAAATTGTTGGATTTAAACGCAAAATCGGGGAAGTTAGGGCATGGGAAATTGGAGACTTTAATTGAGTAATTGAAGGGGCTATTGTGGTCTGATTTTGATGTTCTTGGTATGTATAGACTTGGGAAAGGATGAGGATTCTTGTGATACGATTTTTATAGAATTCCGAAACGTGGGCCCGGGGTCCAGGTTTTGCCAATTTCGGGAATTTTGGTTAAATTTGATATTTTTCGAATGGGTTTCATCTTCCTAGCATATTTTGATGTTATTAATCTGATTCTAATAGACTCGGAGCATTGGNAGTTCATAGGCTTGAATCCGAAGTGAATTTGATGTTTTTGGTGTTTCGAAGGCTCGACTAAGTTTGAATAAAGTTATGGGATGTGTTGGTATGATTGGTTGAAGTCCAGAGGGCCTCGGGTGAATTTCGGGTGGTTAACAGATCGATTTATGAATTTTTGAGATAGTTGTTTTGCTGTTTTTTGTTGCAGGTATTTTTGCTCTTCGCGATCGTGTAGAAGGGTCTGCGATCGCGTAGGCCAAGTTGGGCATGGGTGAAAAATTGCTCTATGGGATCGCAGAGGTCAGGTTGTGATCGCGTCGGTCTGTAATGTTGTGCTACGCGAACGCGTGGCCAAGGTCGGGTCCGCGTATAGGAGAGTGAGCTGGTGAGGAGTGGAAGGTTTTGTTTAGCGCGGTCGCGTGGGGAGAGACGCGATCGCGTGAGTTGTGAAGGCAAAGCTTCACGATCGCGTGGGCTATTCCGCGATCACATAAGGTTAATTGTGGCGCTGACTTTTTGTGCTTCGTGATCGCATGGCACGTGCCGTGATTGTGATTAAGGAATTAGACCTGGGAAGAATGTTTTAAAAGCCATCTTCGCGAATTTCAATCTATTTTCTCCATTGTTGGGCGATTTTGAAGCTTTTGAGAGGGATTGAAGAGGGAATCGAAGGGAAACATTTGGAGGTAAGATTTTTGACTTCAAAACTTGATTCTATGTTATTTTCCTAAGCAATTAAACCTGAAATTGTTGGATTTAAACGCAAAATCGGGGAAGTTAGGGCATGGGAAATTGGAGACTTTAATTGAGTAATTGAAGGGGCTATTGTGGTCTGATTTTGATGTTCTTGGTATGTATAGACTTGGGAAAGGATGAGGATTCTTGTGATACGATTTTTATAGAATTCCGAAACGTGGGCCCGGGGTCCAGGTTTTGCCAATTTCGGGAATTTTGGTTAAATTTGATATTTTTCGAATGGGTTTCATCTTCCTAGCATATTTTGATGTTATTAATCTGATTCTGATAGACTCGGAGCATTGGGAGCCGATTCGAGAGGCAAGAGCATCGTAGAGTAGTTTTCGGGCCGGTTTGAGGTAAGTAACGATTGTATCTCTAGACCTGAGGGTACGAAACCCCGATATTTCACTTTGTTTTGGTAAATAAGGTGACGCACATGCTAGGTGACTAGCGTGTGGGTGTGCACCGGTAGGGATTGTGGCTTGGTCCATCCCGTGGCGACTATTATGCCACGTATTTGATTAGAAATCATAAGATTCCTATATTTTTGAGGTTTATGTTATATTATGAGCAGTATGCCACGTTTGGCGCCTTGTGCCGATCTGTTTAGACCCTAGGAGTATTCTTACACTATTCTCACACTATTTTTGATAGAAAATGTGTGAACTCAGTCATGTTTATTACTTGTTTCTATTTCACTGTTATTATAATGTTCTAGAATACTGTGAGGTATTTCGGATCTGAGTCCTGTGATGTTGAGATGAGTTGCCCGAGTGGCTTGAGAGGATGATTGAGTGAGGCCGAGAGCCGAGTTTGTGAGGATAGTTATGGATCGGGCTGCACGCCGCATCATATATAGATATTATATGGATCGGGCTGCACGCCGCAACATATATATATATATACTACTCATATTTCCTTTTTCTTTATACTTTCCGCTATGGTATGCACATATTTTCTCTTCCTTTTTATCACTATATTTATTAGGTCTAGCCTTTAATATAGCTCCCCATCCAACCAAACTACCATCTGTTTCTATTATAATATAATCTGTTTCTAATGGTAAATTTAGATCAGGAATTTCTTTTATCATTTCTTTTATTTTTTGGACAATCTTAATATCTTCTGTATTGAACTGTTTTTGTCCTTTTATACCTGTCTTTGAATATAAGGGTCCAGCTATTTTTCCTAAATCTTTTATAAATGGTCTTGCGTAATTTATAATTCCTAAGAATTTTTGTAACTCTTTTGTATTATTTAGTTTATCTGGCATTTCTAAAACCTTGTTAGTTATATGAGGCTGTAACTTTATTTTTCCTTCTCCTAGGGTTACTCCTAAAAAATTTATGTAATTTTTACACAATTCCATCTTTTTCTTGCTAATTATTATTCCATTTTCTACAAACAGTCTAAAGACTGTATGTAAGTGCCCTAAATGTTCTTTCATATCTTTACTAAAAACTAGGATGTCATCTATGTATACAAGTACAAATCTTTTGTATTCTCCAAAGATATTATCCATTTTTCTTTGGAAGATTGGCGGTGCTGTTTTGAGCCCAAAAGGCATTACTAGCCATTCAAAATGTCCTTCTGGACAAGTGAATGCCGTCCATTCTATACTATCTTTATGCATTTTTACCTGCCAGTACCCTGATTTACAGTCAAATTTACTAAAGATTCTTTTTCCTTGTATTCTGTTTATTAATTCATTTTTATCTGGTAATTTATATCCATCTGTGTTCGTATTATCATTAAGTCTTTTATAATTTATTACCATTCTAGCCTTTCCTCTTACTATTTCGCTATGGTTCCTTACCATAAATGCTGCAGATCTGTGTCTAGATGTTGATCTTCTTATTACTCCCAATTCTAATAGTTCTTTAATTTGAATTTTAAAATCCTCTATATCTTGATTCGTTGCTTCTATCGAAGCTGTTTTTATTACATAATCTGGATTTATAATATCTAATTTACATAATATTTTATTATTTTCCCAGTGTTTTAAGGATTTTTCTCATATTATTTTTATTTTATCTAGAATTCTAATTATGTTGTCTAGATCCTTTTGATTTTCTATTATTCCTATTCTTTTTATTCCTGTTTGAAAATTGTATAATTTAGTTTCTATTTCTATAAAATCATAATTTTTATCCAAGATTTCGTCTTCTTCTAATAGTAAATTTAGTTCTTTTTTACAACAAGTTTTATTAGTCTCGCATTCTTCACAACATTTGTCTTGTTTTATATCTTCTAGACCCTTTTGCCTTGAAGTTGTCTTTATTTTAGTTGTCTGTACATGCGTATGGGTTATGTTTTTAAAATAAATTACTCCATCTCTACTTATTAGACAACTCCCATTATTGTATAGCATAAAACTTAATCCTATTACAAAATCTACATTAATATCTAAATCTCTAACCCATATTTTCTCCATTTTATAACTTGGTTTATAAAATTCTGAACAAGTATTTATAAAACTAATTTGTGCTTTGTTAATATAATGTTTATATATATTATGCGTCCCATCCATTTGCATGGCTGCGACAGGCTTATCTAGTGTTTTTATTAATTCTGGTGGTACTATTTTCTTGTTTACGATGCATTTGGTACATCCTGAGTCTACCAACGCTAAAGTTTCTATTTCATATCCTTCTATTCTAAGTCTTACTAAAACTTTTAAAGTACTTAGTCTTTTATCTTCATTACATATAAAGGTATCATAAACTTCTTCACTCATTAATTCTTCTAAATAGTCTCCTTTATTTATACTTTCTAGTTGTTGTTTTCCTTTTTCTAATTGTTGTAATCTTCTTTCTAGTTCTTCTACCTTTCTTTCTATCTTTAAAATCCTTTCATTGCCTAAAGATTCATCTTCCCTTTTAAATTCTTTTTTATCATTTATTATTATGTTTAATTCTTTTTCTATACACATTATACATCCTTCTTTGTAACAACTCGTGCATTTAGCCCTTTTTTCTTTACTAGGATACCATTTACAAATAAAACAAGCGTTACTATCTAAGCCTTTACCTTTTTAAAGTCATGATTACATTCTTCTATTATATTCATTAAATTTCCTATTTCTAATTGTTCTAATCCTATATTGTTTATAAGATTTTCTTCTTCTGAGTCTGAGGAATCTGATTTTTCTCTTTCTTCTGCCTCTAAACTTAATATAGAATATATACTTTCATTATCTGACATGTATTCGTCTACATTTATTAAAGTTTCTTGAAAGTCTTCTATTAATTGCGAATTTCTAGTTTTATTGTTCATTCTTTTTGGGCAAGTATTGGCTAGATGTTCTATG
>MDKJ01323736.1:0-41493 GCA_005239525.1 Nicotiana knightiana
TTTTGGGGTCTATTTATATGTTTGAGATAAACCCTAAACGTGTAGGAGACTTCTATTCCAACCAGGAAACACTTAAAATCGTCAAAACTCGGAATTGACCGAACTTGGGACCCCGGGCGTTTGGGCCCAAACGCCCCCCTAAGGCCAGGGCAGGCCTGGCGTTTGGGATCTAACGCCCCCCTAACGCCAGGGGCTGCCTGGCTTTAGGGGCCAAATGCCTGGATAAGGTCAGAGTGTTCCCTCTTCGCCTCTTAAGCGTATTTTCGACGTATTTGCATCCATTTAGCTCGGTTTCCATCTCCAATTCACCTACACATGAAATAAACTCTATTAAGCACATAAAACGTTTGTTTTTATCATTAACGCACATAAAATGTAAGGCATATAACATGTTAAACTATGAATTCTAGCCTCGCATCAGTGACACGCTGTACTTACTCCTTTTGCCCAGAAGTTATTTGACAGTGGATATTCTAGTATCATAGTTCTGGCCATATCTTGTAAGGTCCTATTTTTCCGTTAAACAACTCCATTCTATTGGGGTGACCTTGGAGCAGAGAAATTGTGAGTGTATCCTTGATCATTGCAGAAATCTTCAAATGCTCTGCTTTCAAATTCTCCTCCGTGATCACTTTTAATAGTTGTAATAAGATACCCCTTTTTTCTTTCAACCTTTTTACAGAAGATCTCAAAAAATTTCAAAGCTTCATCTTTGTGAGATAGAAAAATCACCCAAATAAAATGTGTGTAATAATCAACAATAACAAATGCATATCGTTTTCCTCTTATTCTAGCAGTTCTAGTAGGTCCAAATAAGTCCATATGAAGCAATTGCAAAGGCTTTGAGGTAGATACAACATCTTTGTTTTAGAAAGAATTTCTTATTTGTTTACTAATCTAACATGCATCAGATACATGATTTCTAGAAAAATAGAGTTTGGGCAAACCAATAACTAAGTCATGCTTGGATAGTTTTTCTATCAAATGCATGCTTGCATGACCAAGTTTCTTATGCCATAACCAAGGATCATCAGATATAGATGTTAAGCAGATATGACCATATATATTTTCAAAACCATAAAAAATATAGACATTTCCATACCTTTTAGCTGGGAGGATTATTTTACATGTCTCATCCTCAATAGCACAACCTCTTTTCTTGAACTTTACTTCATACCGTGAGTCGCATAGCTGACTTATACTCAGAAGGTTGTAGTTAAGTCCGCCAACAAGATAAACTTTAGTGATATCACATTTGTTATTGAAAGGAACTGTTCCGGTACCGACTATCTTTCCTTTTGAGTCAACACCAAATTTGACATTTCCTCCATCTATTTTTGTAACATCCTTAAACAAATTTTTATCACATGTCATGTGACTGGAACACGCACTATCCAAGTACCATTTTCCTTTGCGACTCCTTCTTTGGTGTTCCTAGAAAACATAATTATCACTTCCTTTTAGGTACCCAAGCTTGCTTGGGTCCTTGTTGGTTAGTGTTGCTAGATTCAGGATTTGTTTTTTGGTTTCCAAATCCATCCTGAGACATTTGACTTACGAAATCGACAAAAGGAATATTTATGTCCACTTTTATTACAGTAGTGACACGTGAGACTTGATCCATTTTTGAATCTCCCATTTGTGTTAGTACTAGTGGACTCTGTTCTAGATGGTCCTTCTCCAGTTGACCTATAAGTCGCATGGTTCGACTTTATAGAAATATGACTGGTGGATTTGCGCATGGCATTGAGTTGCACTTGCAATCCATCAAACTCATCTTGAAGTACTTCTTGTTCAATCTCGCATACTTCAAGCTTGAGTTTCCAGTCTTTTATTTCTCTGTTGAGTCTCTTTATTTTATTCATCATTTTTTAAGACTCTTTCAAAGTAAGGTCAAGAATATCCTGCAATTCATTACATCTTTCACAGTTATAAGGTCTTACCTCGCTTGTTTCACCTCGTGCTATGAAACAGTTCTCATTGTTATCTTTACAATCATCATTTGAGATGTCCTCGTCTGTCCAGCACCCTGAGATCTTGTTCATGTCGTTTTATAAGATTATCATGAAGCATAGATTTGCTATCTCTTCATATTTTGAACTATCTTCATCACTCCATCTTTCGAATGACTTGTTCTTGTTAAAGCATCTGGAGACCTTTCTTTTAAGCTCGGGAAATTCAGCTTGAACATGCCCGAATCTTCCATATTCATAGCATTTGCCATCATTTTTGTTTTGTTCATTATATTGCCTAGTTTGCCTGAGTGGTATTCTGCCTCTTTTAGTATTCCTGTATCTTCTCATTAAACCATCCATGGTCCTTGATACCATGGTAATTTATTCTTGGAGAGCTTCAGGGTCGTGATCAATTTCATTTTCTGCTCTATCAGTTATAGCCTTGAAAGCAACTATTTTCTTCTTCTCTTCTTGATTTGTCTTCTTGAGATGAGTTTTCTAGAAAGCTATAAGTTCGCCTTGAAGTTCATCATATGATAATTTGTTCAAATCCTGTGACTCAAGGGTAACTATCTTTGTCTACCAAGTGGTGGGCAGACTTCTCAGAATTTTCCTAACTTGATCACCACTTGAGTAGGGTTTGCCAAAAGCTTTTAGATCACTGATGATTTTGCTAAATCTGGCAAACATTTCTTCAATAGATTTTCCTTCTTTCATCTGGAAAAGTTCGAAGTCATGGACCAACATGTTGATGTGAGTTTCTTTCACTTTACTGGTTCCTTCATAAGTAACTTCAAGTTTGTCCCACATCTCTTTGGTTGTATTAAAACTGGAGATCTTCTTATATTCTTTACCACTTATAGCATTATAGAGCATATTTCTTGCTTTAGCATTAACTTGCACAACCGCCATTTGTTCATCACTATATTCATCTGTATCTTCAGGATCAGCGAGAGGTTGAGCAGCGGCTGGTAGTGGGTAATTTCCCTTTTTGATAACTCTCCAGACCTTAACATCATAAGACTTTGCATATATTTCCATACACGCTTTCCAGTGAGAGAAATGTTGTCCATTGAAGTATGGTGGCCTTACTTGCGATGTTCCTTCCTGAAAGAGTTCCCCAACAATAACTTGATTTGCCATGATCTTTTCTCACAAGTTGTTAAGTACAAGAAAAAAATGTGAGCCTTGCTTTAATACCAATTGAAAGTACAAGAGGGGTTGAATTGTTTATTTTTAACTTTTAATCGCTATAAATTGACTAGTTTTCTAATTAGTCGACTAGATATAATAGCGAGATAATAAGAACAACAGATGATACAGAAACAAAATGCAGGAATTAAAGACACCAGAATTTTTATACTGGTTCGATTCAATGTGAATCCTAGTCCAATCCCCTTGGGCTGCAAGGGAGTTCTCTTTTAGTGAATATGTTTCTCGAGTACACAGTGAATGGTGTGATTTACACCAATGGCTCAGTTTCTACGACACTCGTTTATCTTTGATACAATGCCTCACCAGTATTTTTCTCTATTTATTCTCTAACTTGTTACACAGCAGATCTAGTAGAGCTACAATGCTTGTTTGCAGTAGAACAAAGAGAGGATATTTGATTCGATCAAAATAGATGTCGCCGCTAAGGTTCAAAGATGTGTATGAATACTTTGTAGGAGGATGCTTCCTGAAGAGATTTTCCAACTCAAGAGATTTGATCCTTGGTAAGAAATTGATTCTTCCAAAGAATAAGGTTATTCTACCGTTGCTCTTCCTTGATGAGAGGACTTTAATGACTTTCTTTCTACATGTCTTGATGGCGCCGGATTTTCTCCTTGAATCTTGGTACTTCTAGAAATAGCATTTTGATTGATCATCTTGCAAGATCTTCGATACTCTTTACCACATCAGTCCATCTTGGATTGATATATTTTCCTTGATTGATTCCTTCAATCTTGGACGCTATCCTTGATTCCCTTTGATTGATTCCTCCAATCTTGGATGCTTTCCTTGATCCCCTTTGATTGATTCATCCAATATTGGATGCTTCCCTTGAGTTCCTATACCAAGAGAAAATATATTATTTTCATCATTAAAATTAAAAACTATCACTTGGGAGGCAGGCGAGGAGTTGTTCTTCACGTTCGCGAAGGATGCAATGTGTTCGCGAAGGTTGGGGGCCAGTTGGCATTGCGATCGTGAGAGGGAGATCGTGTTCGCGTAGAGGGGTGAGGCAGGCTTGGTCACCAGGCCTTAAGGCTTCACATTCGCGGTCATGGGGACGTGTTCGCGTAGGCTAAGCTCTGTAAGGCATCGCGTTCGCGTAAGAGGATTTTTCGGGTAGTTGAGTTTTGCTTCGCGAACGCGAGGTACTTTGCGTTCGTGAATAAGGCATACCTAGGTAGATTTAAAAGTTTCAAAATGAAAGTTTCAGTTCATAACATAAAAATTGATTTGGGAGGCGGTTCTTGGAGTGATTTTCAAGTGGATGATTGGGGTAAGTGATTCCTACCTAGTTTTGGTTAATTTCCATGATTATGTCTTTAATTTTATCATTTAATTAGTGATTTGGGATGGAAATTAGGGGGAATAGAGGAAGTTCTTAGGCCAAATTTTGAGGTTTTGATCAATATTTTGGTATCGGATTTGGGTAATTTTGGTATAGGTGGACTCGTGATTGAATGGATTTCGAATTATGTGGCTTTTACCCGATTTCGAGACGTGGGCCCTGGGGCCGGCTTTTGAGTCGATTTTTTATTTTTGATTAATAACCTAGCATTTTCTTATGGTGTTGATTCTTTTTGCCCGTGTTGATTGTATCGACTTGTTTGTGACAAGATTCGAGACATTCAGAGGCGGTTTCGCGAGGCAAGAGTGTGTTGGAGTAGAGATTTACTCTAATTGAGGTAAGCAACAGTTTTAAATTTGATTCTGAGGGTTTGAATCCCTATATTATGTATCATGTGATTGGTTTTGAGGTGACTCACATGCTGGATGATGGGCGTGTGCGCGTGCACAGTAGTAATTGTGACTTGGCCAAATCCATGAAAATGTGTAGTTGAATAATCTATTGTTATCCGTACATTCTCCATGTATCAGAGAAATTGTACTGCAAATTATGTTAAAAAACATGTTTAGACCATATGATAGCACTGTAGGAACCCACAGAGGTCGCGTACATATTGAATTATTTGCTAAATTATTGTTTTGTACTGAGTCACAGTTTTATTTGCATATCATATCTCAGTCTCTATCGTTCTTTGTTGATACATTATATCATTTATGTTTGGGCTGATTTTCATGATTTCTGAGATCCCGAAGGACTAGAGAGGTTGTGTGATGACCCAAAGGGTCATCTTATAAATTAAGACTCCGTTCCATGCTCATTAGCCTTTAAAAGATTAATTTAATTTATCTCATTCTACGTGCACAGTCCGAGCATGAAACCGAAAAGTTTTTATGTGAAAATATGAGAAATAGTAATTTTTGGAATTTTTTTAGTTGACCTTGTTCAACATTTTGAGTAAACGGACTAGAATTTGTGTTCCGACGATCCTGGGAGGACCGTAGTAAAATATGGGACTTGGGCGTATGTCCAGAACTAAATTCCGAGGTCCCTAGCCTTATAAATCAATTTTTGAAAGAAATTATTTTGCTAGATTTTTAATGAAATGAAGAAATGAATAATTATTTGAAATCATTGGTATCGGGCCCGTATTTTTGGTTCCCGAGCCTAGTACAGGTTTGTTATGATGTTTAAGCCTTATCTGTGAAATTTGGAGAGAATCGGAATTTATGACGTGATTCGGACGTCCGGTTGAGAAATAGTGAAATTGAAGTGTTCTTGAGAAAAATCATGAGTTTTGAGGTTAAATTCGTAGTTTTAGATGTTATTTTCGTGATTTGATCACACGAGCAATTCCTTATGATGTTTTTAGACTTGCGTGCATATTTGGTTTAGAGCCCCAAGGGCTCGGGTGAGTTTCGGGTAGGCTTCGGGATGTTTTGAACTTGTAAAAAAATATGGTGTCATAGCTGTGCTGGTGTGCCCGCACCTGCGAGTCTTGAGCCGCAGGTGCGAGCACAAGCCCGCAGGTGCGACCAAGCCTGGGTTCCCCTACGTCCGCAGGTGCGGTGTGCAGGTACGCTACCGCAGAAGTTGTACTGCAACCGCAGGTGCGGCCCCAAGCTACCCAGCTCCTTTCGCAGAAGCGGAAGGATTCCCGCACGTGCGCAAGCGCAGGTGCGACCCAAGCACCGCAAATGCGAGGGTCGGGTAGAGAATTCATATTAATTAGAACACCAACCTTTTTCTTCTTATTTTTCACATGGGTAGAAAACCTAGGGCGATTTTCTCAAGGCTATTTCTTCCAAAATCATAGGTAAGTGTTCATTAACTCTTCTCTTTCAATTACCCAATATTTTTCATCACTTTTCAATCCAAAATCAAGAATTTTCATGGTAAAAATTGAGGGTTTGGGTAGAATTAGGGAATTTTGTAAGAATCAAATTTTGACCTCGAATTGGGGTCAGATTTCAAAACTAATTGCAAATTCGGGCTCGGGGGTGAATGGGTAAACGTAATTTGGTCCGATACCCGAGTTTGGACCAAGCGGGCCCGGGGTCGGGTTTTAACTTTTTTTGAGAAAACTTAGGAAAATCATAAATTTTCAGTAAAGTTACTTCCTTTAACCTTAATTAATGATATTGAGCTAATTATGATTGTTATAGCAAAATTCGAAAGGAAAATCGATAATTGAGTAGTGAGTGGCCTGCGAATTTGAGGTAAGTGTTAGGTTTAACCTTGACTTGAGGGAATAGGAATCCCCAACTTAAATGCTATGTGAATCCGCATCTGTGTGGTGTATAGGTGAAGTGACGAGTATCTATGTACCACCAAATGGTCTGTTAAACATGATATCTTCCCCATTTCCAGTTATTTGTTTACGGGCTTAATTGTTTCATGATCATTGAGGTTTATATGTCTATTTGGATTCGTTAATTTATTGTTAAGTATTGCTTCAAGTATTTTTGGAAGTGTTGGCTCTTCTCTTGGTTTTGTGATGTTACATAAGGATTGAGCTGGATGTCAGTGTTACGATATGTATATAATTTTTGGTTGGTTTCGTTGTGAAATGATAATTGATGAAGTTTATGAGTTTTACAGTTTCTGTTTACATTTGTTGATTACAAAAATATTGTGAAAGGCTTGGCCTGAATTGTGAAAGTTTTCGTAAATAAACTGATATAAAATGTCTGGTGGCAGTGGGTTGCATGCCACAACAAGGAGTGATAAGGGTGGACAAGTGGGATCGGGTTGCACACTGTAACAGGAGAAATAAGGGTGATATATATAGGGAGAATCAATAAGAGTGGACTGGTGGTAGCGGGTTGCGCGCCGCAACAAGGAGCGATAAGGGAGAATAATTATGTTTTACTAATTTTCAAAAAATATGGATTTGGAAAACTCCGATTTTATTAAAAAGGTTTTCATACTCTGATTTTATTATGATTTAAATTGAAACTTGGAAATTTTGAGGAGTTGATTACAGTTGATATCGGAAAAGAGTTATCTGAGTTGTTTTTATTTAGTGTGGCAAGTTACTGGTTATCGAGTTTATTATTATTATTTCTTTCTTGTTTTACTATATATATTGTTCACATGTTGTTGTAAATGCCCCGCTATAGCCTCGTCACTACTTGGTCGAGGTTAGGCTCGGCACTTACTCAGTACATGGGGTCGGTTGTACTGATACTACACTCTGCACTCTTTTGTGCATATCCAGGTACCGGCCAGAGTTAGGAGATCTTAGTAGCTGCGCATTTTTGTTCGAAGACACGAGGTAGATCTACTGGCGTTCGCAAATTCCTGGAGTCTTCTCTTTACTTTATAGACGCTGTTTTATTTCTTTCAGAATAGATATATACTCTTTCGGTCCATTATTTGTAGTATTCTTAGTAGTTCGTGAATTGTGACACCAGACTCTGGGGTAGTTTTCCAATTATATACTTAGTTCGTGGTTCGACTTATTATTGACCTTTATTAGTAGTCATTTTTAATTTGTTTCACTGTGTTTAAGTAAATATTCAAAGGAAAATGGTTAATTGAATTTCTAACATTGTCTTGTCTAGCAAGTATCGTGTTAGGAGCCATCACGATCCCGTGGTTGGGAATTTGGGTCGTGACAAGTTGGTATCAGAGCACTAGGTTGCATATGTCTCACAATTCACGAACAAGCTTGATAGAGTCTGAGGGGTCGGTACGGAGACGTCTGTACTCATCTCTCAGAGCCTATGAAGTTAGGAAGAAACTCAGTTTTTATTTCCACTCTATCGTGCGATTCTTCGTATCTCAAATAATGATTGAACTCTTCTACTCTCTCGCAGATGGAGAGAACACGTGCTTCTTCTTTCGCTGACCAATAATTCGGTCTTCCAGCAGCAGCAACTCCTATTAGGGGCAGAGGCCGAGGCAGGGGTAGGACTCAACCCGTTGCTCATACTGCAGCCCCAACTGCGGAGCCCCAGATTGAGATTGATGGGGGGCTCCAGCTCAGACCGTTCCATTTGGACCTGCTCAGGTCCCAGAGGGTTTTATTGCTACCCCGGTGCTTCAGGATGCTTTGGTTCGATTAGTGGGCCTTATGGAGAGTGTAGCCCAGACTGGTGCACTCCCTGTTGCAGCAACCGCATCTCAGGCTGGAGGAGGGGTCCAGACTCCTGTTACCCACACTCCTGATCAGACTACTCCTCAGATTCAGACCCCAGCAGCCAACCCAGTTGGGGTAGTTCAGACAGTTGCTGCAGCCCCGATTGTTGTGGGTCAGCTATGACTTTCGATGCTTTGTGGAGATTGGAAAGATTCATCAAGATTTTCCCTGTTCACTTCAGTGGTGCTACTTTAGAGGATTCTCAGGAATATCTGGACAGTTGTCACGAGGTTCTTCGTAATACGCATTTCAGATGACTGGTTCCGCCAAGAAATGGTGGAGGGATTATTTGTTGACTAGACCAGCTAGATCACCTGCTCTAACTTGGGATCAGTTTTCTCACCTCTTTTTGGAGAAATTTTTTCCTATCACTACCAGAGAAGAGAAGCATCGTCAGTTTGAGCGTCTTCAACAGGGCGGCATGACAGTTACCTAGTATGAGAATCGCTTTGTGGATTTGTCTCGGCATGTTATTCTTTGATTGCCTATGGAGAGAGAGAGGGTTAGGAGATTTATTGAGGGCATTGCCCAGCCCATCTGGTTGCAGATGGCTAAGGAGACAGGGACTGAGATTTCATTTCAGGATGCGGCCAATGTGGCCAGGAGAGTTGAGACGGTTCTGGTCAGGGGTCAGACAAGAGACCTCACCATTCCGGTAGATTCAACGGTTCCTCGTCTGGAGGCGTAGATACTCATGGTAGAGGATATTTTTCCAGGACATTTAATTAAGCGCTTCAGACGTACCATGGTGCCTCAGGTGGTCGTGGCTCTTACTTGCCTTATTCTGATCAGTCAGCCCCTATCAGAGCACCTCCTCTTCAGAGTTATTATCGTGGTCAGCCGGTTCGTCAGGGTCAGCCTCAGTATTAGGATTGGTGTTAAGAGTGTGGTGAGTATGGGCACATTCGGAGATCTTGTCCGAAATTTTTAGGTAATCAGCCTCAGTACCAAAATTCTCATGCTATAGTTCCGACACCAGCTGCAGCACCACCTGCCAGCCAACCAAGGGTAGGGGCCAGGTAGTTAGAGGTAGAGGTCAGAATGTTAGAGGTGGAGGTCAGCATGCTAGAGATGGAGGCCAGCCCGCTAGAGGTGGCGGCCAACCCGTTAGAGGTGGAGGACCACCTGTCAGGGGCCCTCCTAGTGACGCAGTTCAGGGTGGTAGGGACCAGCCCCGATTATATGCATTTCCAGCTAGACCCAAGGCAGAGTTCTCCGATGTAGTTATCACATGTACCATTTCAATTTGTAATAAAGATGCTTCAGTTTTGTTTGATTCGGGGTCTACTTATTCTTATGTGTCATCCTATTTTGCCTCATATTTGGTTGTGCCCCGTGATTCTTTGAGTGTCCTGTTTATATGTCTACGCCGGTGGGGGACGCTATTGTTGTAGATCATGTATATCGTTCGTGCTTAGTCATTATTGAGAGTCTTGAAACTAGTGTAGACCTTTTGCTTCTTGACATGGTCGATTTTGATGTCATATTGGGCATGGATTGGTTGTCACCTTATTATGCCAGCTTGGACTGTCACGCCTAGACAGTTACTTTAGCTTTGCCGGGATTGCCTCGGTTAGAATGGAAAGGGACTCAAAGTCATTCTCCCACCAGAGTGATTTCTTATGCCAATGCTCATCGCATGGTTGAGAAAGGATGTTTGGCTTATTTGGCTCATATTCGTGATTCTGATGCCGAGGTTTCTTCATAGAGTCAGTGCCTATTGTTTGGGAGTTTCCCGAAGTGTTTCCTGGAGACTTGTCGGGGATGCCACCCGACAGGGATATCGATTTTTGTATTGATGTTGCTCCAGGAACTCAGCCCTTTCTATTCCTCCATACCGGATGGCCCCATCAGAATTGAAAGAACAGTTGCAAGACCTGCTTGATAAGGGTTTCGTCAAGCCTAGTGTCTCGCCCTAGGGTGCACCAGTTTTGTTCGTAAAGAAGAAAGATGGATCGATGAGAATGTGTATAGATTACCGGCAGTTGAATAAGGTTACTATCAAAATAAGTATCTATTGCCGAGAATTGATGATTTATTTGATCAGTATAAGGGTGCCAGTGTGTTTTCAAAAATTGATCTGAGATCGGGCTACCATCAGTTGAAGATTAGGGCATCCGATGTTCCTAAAATAGCCTTTCGGAAAAGGTATGGGCACTATGAATTTTTGGTGAGGTCTTTTGGCTTGACCAATGCCCCAGCAGCCTTTATGGATTTGATGAATCAGGTTTTCAAGCCTTATATGGATTCCTTCATAATTGTGTTCATTGATGATATTCTTATATACTCCCGCAGTCGGGAGGAGCATGAACAACACCTCCGTATAGCACTCCAGACCTTGAGGGAAAATCAGTTGTTTGCAAAATTTTCAAAGTGCGAATTCTGGTTAGATTCAGTAGCTTTCTTGGGTCACGTCGTATCAGCAGAGGGTATTCAGGTAGATTCTAAGAAGATAGAGGCAGTCAAGAACTGTCCTAGACCCACTTCAGCCACGGAAATTAGGAGCTTCTTGGGTTTGGCGGGATATTACCGTTTATTTTGTGGAGGGGTTCTCGTCTATAGTAGCCCCGATAACAAGATTGACTCAGAAGAGTGCCCTATTTTGGTCGGATGAGTGTGAGGCGAGCTTTCAGAAGCTCAAGACCGCCTTGACTTCAACACCGGTATTGGTGTTACCCTCAGGTTCAAGATCTTTCACGGTATTATTGTGATGTTTCCCGTGTTAGGTTGGGAGCGGTATTGATACAAGAGGGCATGGTGATAGCATATGCGTCTCGGCAGTTAAAGATTCATGAGAAGAATTATCCTGTCCATGACTTACAGTTGGCAGCCATTGTTCATGCACTGAAAATATGGAGGCACTATCTTTATGGCGTGCCATGTAAGGTTTACACGGATCATCGTACTTGTTCAAGAAAAAAGATCTTAATTAGAGATAAAGGAGATAGTTAGAGTTATTGAAAGATTAACATCACTATATTTTATCATCCGGGGAAGGCCAATGTGGTGGCCGATGCATTGAGTAGGAAAACAGTAAGTATGGACAACCTTGCATTTATTCCAGTCGGTGAGAGACTGTTAGCTTCAGATATTCAGACGTTGGCTAATCAGTTCGTGAGATTGGATATTTCGCCCAACCATGTTCTAGCTCGTACAGTTTCTCGGTCTTCCTTATTCGAGCGTATCAGAGATTGGCAGGATGATGACCCGCACTTGATGGTCCTTAGGGACACCGTTTGGCACGGTGGTGCCAAGAAGGTTACAGTTGGAGATGATGGTGTTTTGAGGATGCACGGTCGTATATGTGTTTCTAATGTTGATGGCCTTTGTGAGTTGATTCTTGAATAAGCTCACAATTCTAAGTATTCTATTCACCCGGGTGCTGCTAAGATGTACCAGGACTTGCGACAACACTACTGGTGGTGAAGGATGAAAAAGGATATTGTTGCTTATGTGGCTCGTTGTTTGAATTGCCAACAGGTGAAATATGAGCATCAGAGACCCGGTGGTTTACTTCAGCTAATAGATATTCCTGAGTAGAAGTGGGAGCGTATCACTATGGACTTCGTTTTTGGACTCCCACGGACTCAGAGGAAGTTTGACGCCATTTGGGTTATTGTGGATAGGCTGACTAAATCAGCACATTTCATTCCAGTGGCAAGTACTTACACTTCAGAGCGGTTGGCAGAGATATATGTTCGAGAGATTGTTCGCCTTCACGGTGTGCCCGTGTCTATCATTTATGATCGAGGTACGCAGTTTACCTCACACTTTTGGAGGGCAGTTCAGCGTGAGTTGGGTACCCGAGTTGAGTTGAGCACAACATTCTATCCTCAGACGGACGGGCAGTCCGACTGTACTATTCAGATTCTAGAGGATATGCTCCGCGCTTGTGTTACCGATTTTGGGGGTTCTTGGGATCAATTCTTGCCATTAGCAGAGTTTGCCTACAATAATAGTTATCAGTCAAGCATTCAGATGGCTCTCTATGAGGCATTATATGGTAGATGGTGTAGATCGCCAGTTGGGTGGTTTGAGCTGGGAGAGGCTCGATTACTGGGTACAGACTTAGTTCAAGAGGCCCTAGGTAAGGTCAAGATTATACAGGATCGACTTCGTGCAGCTCAGTCTAGGAAAAAGAGTTACGCCGATCGTAAGGTTCGGGATGTGGCATTCATGGTTGGAGAGAGAGTATTACTTCGGCTATCACCCATGAAGGGTGTTATGAGATTTGGAAAGAAGGGTAAGTTGAGCCCTAGGTATATCGAGCAATTTGAGATTCTTGATAGAGTGGGGGAGGTAGCTTATAGACTTGCGTTGCCTCCAGGTTTATCCTCAGTTCATCCGGTATTTCATGTATCTATGCTTCGGAAATATCGTGGTGACCTGTCCCACGTGTTAGATTTCAGCTCTTTCCAATTGGACAAAGATTTGACTTATGAGGAGGAGTCGGTAACCATTCTAGACTGGCAGGTTCATCAGGTGAGATAAAAGAGTTAACCTTCAGTTCGAGTGCAGTGGAGGGGTCATCCGGTTGAGGCAGCTACTTGGGAATCAAAATCGGACATGGAGAGTAGATATCCCCACTTGTTTGCCAGTTCAGGTAATTTTCTATGTCCGTTCGAGGACGAACGTTTGTTTTAGAGGTGGAGATATTGATGACACAAAGGGCCATCTTATAAATTAAGACTCCGTTCTAGGCTCATTATCCTTAAACATATTAATTTTATTTACCTCAATTTGCATGCACAGTCTGAGCGTGAAACTGGAAAGCTTTTATGTGAAAATATGAGAAATAGTAATTTTTGGAATTTAAATTTGGTTTTAGTTGACCTTGTTCAACATTTTGAGTAAACGGACCCGGATCTGTGTTCCGACGATCCCGAGAGCTGACTTGGGCGTATGCCCGAAACTGAATTCCGAGGTCCCTAGCCTTAGAAATCAATTTTTGAAAGAAATTGTTTTGCTGGATTTTTAATGAAATGAAGAAATGAATAATTATTTGAAATCATTGGTATCGGGCCCGTATTTTTGGTTCCGGAGCCCGATACATGGTTGTTATGATGTTTAAGCCTTATCTATGAAATTTGGTGAGAATCAAAATTTATTTGACGTGATTCAGACGTCCGGTTGAGAAATAGTGAAATTGAAGTGTTCTATAGAAAAATCATGAGTTTTGAGGTTAAATTGGTAGTTTTAGATGTTATTTTTGTGATTTGATCACACAAGCAAGTCTGTATGATATTTTTAGACTTGCGTGCATATTTGGTTTAGAGCCCCGAGGGCTAGGGTGTGTTTCGGGTAGGCTTTGGGATGTTTTGAACTTGTAAAAAAATCTGGTGTCATAGATGTGCTGGTGTGCCCGCACCTGCGAACCTTGAGCCGCAGGTGCGAGTGGAAGCCCGTAGGTGCGACCAAGCCTGGGCTCCCCTACGTCTGCAGGTGCGGACCCTCATGCGCAGGTGCGCGACCGCAGAAGCAGTAATGCAACCGCAGGTGCGTCCCCAAGCTGCCTAGCTCCTTTCCGCAGAAGCGGAAGAATTCCCGCACGTGCGCAAACGCAGGTGCGATCCAAGCACTGCAGGTGCGAGGGTCGGGCGGAGAGTTCATATTAATTAGAACTCCAGCCTTTTCTTCTTATTTTTCACAAGGGTAGAAAACCTAGGGAGATTTTCTCAAGGCTTTTTCTTCCAAAATCATAGGTAAGTGTTCATTAACTCTTCACTTTCAATTACCCAATGTTTTTCATCACTTTTCAATCCAAAATCAAGAATTTTCATGGTAAAAAGTGAGGGTTTGGGTTGAATTAGGGAATTTTATAAAAATCAAATTTTGACCTCGAATTGGGGTTGGATTTCGAAACTAATTGCATATTCGGGCTCGGGGGTGAATGAGTAAACGTAATTTGGTCTGAATCCCGAGTTTGGACCAAGCGGGCCTGGGGTCGGGTTTTAACTTTTTTTCAGAAAACTTAGAAAAATCATAAATTTTTAGTAAAGTTACTTCCTTTAGCCTTAATTAATGATATTGAGCTAATTATGATTAGATTCGAGCGGGTTAGAGGAAAATTCGAAAGAAAAAGAGGTAATTGAGCAGTGAGTGGCCTGTGAATTTGAGGTAAGTGTTTGGTTTAACCTTGACTTGAGGGAATAGGAATCCCCAACTTAAATTCTATGTGAATTCGCATGTGTGTGGTGTATAGGTGAGGTGACGAGTATCTATGCACCACCAAATGGTCTGTTAAACATGATACCTTCCCCGTTTCCAATTATTTTCTTACGGGCTTAATTGTTTCATGATCATTGAGGTTTATATGTCTATTTGGATTCGTTAGTTTATTGTTAAGTATTTCTTCAAGTATTTTTGGAAGTATTGGATGTTCTCTTGGTTTTGTGATGTTACATAAGGATTGAGCTAGATGTCAGTGTTACGATATGTATATAATTTTCGGTTGGTTTCGTTGTGAAATGATAATTGATGAAGTTTATGAGTTTTACAATTTCTGTTTACAATTGTTAATACAATAATGTTGTGAAAGGCTTGGCCTGAATTGTGAAAGTTTTCGTAAATAAACTGATATGATATGTCTGGTGGGAGCGAGTTGCACGCCGCAACAAGGAATGATAAGGGTGGACAGGTGGGATCGGGTTTCACGCCGCAACAGGAGAAATAAAGGTGATATATATGTATATAGGAGGAGCAATAAGGGTGGACAGGTGGGAGAGGGTTGCGTGCTGCAACAAGGAGCGATACGGGAGAATAATTATGTTTTACTAATTTTCAAAAGATATGGATTTGGAATACTCCGATTTTATTAAAAAGGTTTTCGTACTTTTATTTTATTGTGATTTAAATTGAAACTTGGAAATTTTGAGGAGTTGATTACAGTTGACATCAGAAAAGAGTTATTCGAGTTGTTTTTATTTACTGTGGCAAGTTACTGGTTATCGAGTTTATTATTATTATTATTTATTTCTTGTTTTATTATATATTGTTCACAGGTTTTGTTGTAAATGCCCTGCCGTAACCTCGTCACTACTTTGTCGAGGTTAGGCTCGGCACTTACTCAGTACATGGGGTCGGTTGTACTGATACTACACTCTGCACTCTTTTGTGCAGATTCAGGTACCGGCCAAAGTTAGGATTTTCGTTCGAAGACACGAGGTAGATCTGCTGGCGTTCGAAGATTCCTGGAGTCTTCTCTTTACTTTATAGATGCTGTTTTATTTCTTTCAGAACAGAGATATACCCTTTCAGCCCATTATTTGTAGTATTCTTAGTAGTTCATGAATTTTGACACCAGACTCTGGGGTAGTTTTCTAGTTATATACTTAGTTCGTGGTTCGGCTTATTATTGACCTTTATTAGTATTCATTTTTAAATTGTTTCACTGTGTTTAAGTAAATATTCAAAGGAAAATGGTTAATTGAATTTCTAACATTGGCTTGCCTAGCAAGTATCGTGTTAGGCGCTATCACGATCCCGTGGATTGGAAATTTGGGTCGTGACAGGTTGATGATTGAGTGAGGCCGACGGACTGATTGTGAGGATATTATGGGATCGGGCTACGCGCCACAACATGTTTCATTGATCTATGCCATGATTACCTTGTTATAACGCTTGGGCTGAAGGAGCCTCTCCGGAGTTTGTACACACCCTTAGTGAGCGCAGGTACCTACTGAGTGCGAGTGTCGGGTGCTGAGCGATTGAGAGGAATGAGTGACTGTGAGGAATGAGTAATTGTAAGGTTGGAGTGAATGGGAGGACTGAGCGACTGTTACTCTGTGAGGATGCATTTGACTTTCATTTCAGTTGCACTTCGGATGTCATATATCATCATCTTGTAATTTATGAAAGGTATTATACTTCTTTTTACTTGAACTTGACATGGAATAAATGTTATGGCCTAAATTGTCGAACTTAAAAGCATGCCTACCTTCCTATGTTGAAATTAGTGTAATTGAACTATAACTGTGAAGCTTGTCACTACTTTCAGTCCTTTATTTAGTCTTGTTACTTACTGAGTTGGTTGTACTCACGCTACACCCTGCACTTCGTGTGCAGATCCAGGTGTTTCCGGACACGATGAATGTTGATTCCGTTGTGCAGTTGATCTTTTGGGAGGTTTCAAGGTAGCTTACCGCGCTTCGCATACGTTGTCTAGCTCTCCTTTTCTATCTATCTGTTTATGTATTTAGTTTCAGACTATTATAGACAATAGACAGTACTCCCAGATTTGTGGCGTTTAGACGCTCATGTACTCAGTGACACTCCGATGTTGGGAATTTCTGTATTGGTTTTGACTTTCTATCCATTTTGAGAGTTTTGTTGATTAAAACTTGCGTTATCCTTATTTTTCATTTTATTAAAATGTGGAAGTATTTTTGAAGTGTCGGCTTGCATAGTACCACGTTAGGCGCTATCACGACAGGCTAAGTTTTGGATCGTGACAGCTATATTCTTGTTATCGTTTATCACGATTTTGGTTGAGTAGTAAGTGCAATTTGGATGTGTGAGTTAGGCGCACTTTATAAGTTGGAAACTTACCACAGATCATGACAAAAACCAAGTATTTAAGTGGAGGACGGTAGAGGGATAACCCCATTGGCCACCGAATTTTAAAATGTGGTACGTCGATCATCATGGATTTCTCAAGGGGGGAGTGGTTCATGTGGGGAGGGGAGACGATATATAGGATTTTTTTAAAGGCTTTACGTGCGTTTTTTGTGTGTAATCACACGAGTTCCACCTGGTCAAAAGTGGTATCTTAGACACACTTTTGAAACTTTGGGTGTGTAAAAGATTCCATGAGCGAGAGGTGTGTAACAAAAATTTCGCTAAAGGGTTGATGAGTAAATTATGTATTGTGCCTATTAAAAACTATGCATTATTAATGCCATTGTTTGCTATGTATAATAATAATATTGGATAAAGTGTATAACTAATAGTTATAGGTTGAAAAACACTACTACTAAACAAGAGAATAATAATACCAAAGTTAATACATATATAATTTTCCATGTATATTCTACCAAACGACCCTCTCAGTGTAGTTTTTTTTTTTAAGGAAGAGAAGAAAAGACTAATTAAATCTGAAATTTTGGATAGTTAATTAGATTTCCTTTAATTTTCGGATTTGAACGACCGACAAAAGATCAGAACTTTCTAAGAATATATACTTATCGTTGTGAGAGTTGGTTTGGATCTACGTCATGAAAAAAGAAAGATTCTTAAAGTGATGTTTTGTCTAAGCTTTGTGCTTTGTTTATCAATTGTTGCATAAAAGTCCTTGAATTATGAACTATTTTCTCATTACTGCTCACAATAGAAGATCAAAAGATGAATCAGTACCATGTTTTAACTCACCTCTATTTGGATCAAAGTAACTACCAAAACAGTTAGTTAAAGAAGCTAACTAGTATAGAATTGACAAGGGCAAAAATATAAACTTATTCTTGGTAAGCATCGTGCTTTATCTTTCTTTCTTTTCTTTCTTTCTTTCCTATAAATGAGGTATCTCATTCAGCTTGAATCAGATACCTCGACTACTACACTAGCTATTTATGTCTTTCTACTAGTAGGTAGTAGGTATTGCAAATAAGAAGAAATTAGACAAGTTACATATTTGGTCGATCGGCCACGTCTGCTAGCTATATATACAAAAAATATGTATAAATATGTATATTATACATATATACAATAATATAAGTATATTTTATCATTATTATTTTTTGGAGCGTTTATACTGTGTAATTTTAATTATCTAGTATTGTCTTTGTTTTTGCTAGAATTTGAACTCAACTCTTCCATAAGCTGTATACATTTTGAAAAAGTCGGCGTACCTAATTTTTTCTTGTGTGTCTCCTGACGAAACTCTCTTTTTTTAATTGGTAAACTGGATATATTTAATATATTAAAGACGTTCGTCACAAAATTACATTATTAGTAAGGGAATGTGAGTTCCCTTGAGTAGTAGCATTAATAGAAAATGTATCAATATTACAAATATTTATCTTCCTTTTGAAAGCAGTTCCTAAGATGGTTGCTCATACTTCTTCGTTAGCAAATATTGGAGGAACTGCCAAAAACTGTGTTCTTTCGAAGCTTCCCTTCTTAGCTCTTTCCTTAGCGAGGAGATCTGCCACTTGATTTTGTTCCCTGTAGTTATGCCCTATGGTTGGATTCCCTAACTGCTCCATTATTGAGCCCGCAATCATAGACTATGGGATTGTGAGACAACTTACCATTTCCTATCATATTTATTATCCCTGTGGAGTCTGTATCTATGACAATACTCTGTAAAGAGTAGAATCCTACTATACCCGAAACTATATGTAGCCTATTGTATTTAAGAAAGTTCATTACTTGGTGTCCAAGTGTTGTAGTTTAGTTAGGACTCCTAAGCCTCATATGTGTATATATATATTTATTTATTTATTTCTTGTGATTATGTAATGAATACATAGAGGATTAGAAAACTCTTATCATGGTATCAGGAGCCATAGTGGCTTAACATCCATCATTTTTATTGTAGCACTACAATAATACACCATGACTAAAGACATAGCTTCTTTGAGCAATATTATGACTTCATACACTTCCACGCCAAATCTTGCTCATCAACTGGCCGTAAAGCTCACGTCGTCAAATTTCCTGTTATGGAAGACTCAGTTTCTTCCCATGGTGTATGGTTGTGGTCTTAACCAATATATTGATGGTAGCGAACCAATACCAGCCGAGTTTTTAGATGATAAACAACCTAATCCATCCTATAAATCTTGGGTTCGTCAAGATCAACTCGTGCTGAGTTGGATTGTTGCTTCGATTTAGAATAGTGTTTTACCACAGTTGGTTGGAGCATAAACTGCTCGTGAAGCACGGGATAAACTCGTGATAGCCTATGCGTCAGGTTCTAAGCACAAGTTTGTGAATCAAAGCATACTTTGCGTCGAGATAATACCGCATTTGAGAGATATGTTCAAGGAGCCAAGGCGATTTCAGATAAGCTTGTTGCTCTGCAACTCCCAGTCCATAATGATGAACTCGTTGAGTTTGTACTTGCTGGTCTAGGCCCTGCATATCGCCCGTTCACAAGAGCCGTTGAATCTCATCATGAGGATATTTCGTTTGATCCCCTTTATGGCGTGTTATTGAATGAAGAAAGACAACTAAAAATGGATGAAGCCCTTACTGTTATATCCATCACTTCTCATTACACTCAAAGCTCATTATCACCCACACGAGGCCGAGGTAGAGGTCGTGGAGGTTGAGGTCGTGGACGTGCTGGTGGTCAAGGATATTCTCAGCAATTCCAGAATCGTAACCATCTAAACTCCACTAGTAAACAAGCACAATATGACACATTTGAAGTTATTTGTCACAATTGCGAAGGCAAGGGTCATATTGCACGAGTTTTCCCTTCACCTAACTCTAATAATGGTCCTAGAGTTATTGGTCATCCTTCCTCCAATTTAGCAAGCACTCCAACATAGTCTAGACAGAACTGGTTGATGGATAGTGGCACCACACATTATTTAACAGCTCATCTTGGAAATTTAGCCATCCATTCTGAGTATCAAGGTTCAGAGGAAGTAATTTTAGGTAATAGTTCAACATTGCCCATCTCTCATATTGGAAATGGTTTTATATCTATTTCTAATCGTAAATTTTCCCTTGATAACATTCTTCATGCTCCAGATGCCAAACAAAATCTATTGTCCATTAGTTATTTTACCAGCTCTAATCAGGTTTCTATTGAATTCTTTCCTAATTATTTTTTGATTAAGGATTTGAAAACGAGTGGCAATCTTCACAAAGGGCCGAACGACTTATATGCACTCCCAGCTCTGCATTCGCATCTCTCAACTGCTTCCTATGCTGCTTTACTTGGTGTCTGGCACGCTCGCTTAGTTCATGCCTCTTATCCTACTATTCGTCGGGCTTTTCCATCTAATATTTTTTGTTTTTATACTTATTAGTCCCCTAGTTTATGTTTAGCTTGTGATGTTAGCGAGAGTCATAAAATTCCTTTTGTTGGGTCTAGTTTTAAGACCAATGGCTCTTTAGATTTGATTTGTTCTGATGTTTTGTGTCCACCCCTGTTACTTCTAATGATGTATATCGCTATTATATTATGTTCTTTGAGAATTTTAGAAAATATACTTAGATTTATTTTCTCCATTTTAAATCTGAAGTATTATCCGTCTTTATCCAGTTTCAGACAATTGTTGAAAAATACTTGGGTCGCCCTATCAAATTCTTTCAAGCATATTTGGGGGGAGGGGGGGGGGGGGGATGTCAAGCCTTAACTACTTATTTACATGAGAATAGTATTACACAATGCTCTTCATTTCCCTACACCCCAGAGCAGATAATTGTGCTGAACGTAAAATTGTCATATTATTAAGACGAGACGTGCATTGTTAACACATGCTAATGTTCCAGAAAAAATTTAGACTAATGCTTTTAAAACTGTTGTTTACACTATCAATAGACTTCCAACTTACCTTCTGAATCACCAATCTTCCTTTAAAGTTTTGTTTAACATGAATCCTGATTATTCTTTTCTGCGCTCAACTGTCAACAATTGTTTGATAGATAGATGTGTGGATCTTTCTCTTCTTGAACACGTTGGTGTTTCAAGTTTTTCAGATGCTCCAAAAGCCTAAGCGGAGTAGCATCTTCCAATTAATACAAGCATTGAATGGCATATGTTGGAGCATATGCCAAGTATCCTCCTAGTTTTGCATAGTCAAGGCAGTAGGTGGAATGGCTTGACTATTAATGATAGTCATTACCAGGTTGAGCCAGAATACCTTGGCATTAGTACACTCAAAGAAAATGTAGTTGATATCTTCCGCATGTAATTCATAATAGGAGCAATTTGGGTTAATATTCAGCCCAATGTGATGGAGGTAACTTCCAGTGGGAAGTCTATTCTGATGCATTAGCCATTTAAAGAACTTGATCTTATTTGGAACCTTCAGTTTCCATATCCAATCATAGAGGTCTTCTTGACCAGGATTGCTGGTGAAGTTAGAGGCAATGAAGTTATAGGCTGACCTAGAGGCGAACATCTTAGTGGGTGTGAGGTTCCAGATTAGATTATCATTGGCCCTTGCATTAAGGGGGATGAAAGTGCTTTAGATAATGGTAGAGATATCATGGGGAATGGGGTAGCTGATTGAGTTGAGGTCCCAGATCATATTACAGTGCACAATATTGACTTTCATGTTCAAGCCAGTCAGTTGCCAAGGCCCAATTAAGAGGTTGCAAATTGGGTAACCAACTGTCCGCCAAAAAGTTGATCCTGTTCCCTTTGTGGACAATCCACCTAGAGGCTTTAATGCACATTTTCCAACCCTCTTGAATGCATTTTCAGACTCTAGTCTTGGGTTTTTCCAAGTTACCAGTCCCATTACAGTGCTTACCCATGAGCACTCTAGCCCATATGGAATTGGTGTTATTGTACATTCTCCATGCTAGGCTAGATGGTAAGTTTTATTTTCTATATGGGCTTGTTGCAAACCCAGGCTCCCTTGTTCTTTGGTTTTGTGACAGTGTCCTAATTTACCATGTGAAGTTTCCTTTTTTTAGCAGTAGTGCCCATACAAAAATCTCTTTGCACTTTATCAATCTGGTTGGTCATTTTAGAGAGAAACTTAATATATTGCATTACATAGCTTGGGATGCTACTCAGACTAGCTTTAGTTAGAGTAGTACATCCAGCCATGTTGAGGAACTTTGTTTTTTAACCTGTCAGCTTGGTGTTAAGGTTATCCAAGATGAATTGGAAGGCACTACTTATGGGCCTTTCGTGGAAAATGGGAAAGCCAAGGTATATATCAAAGGCTGAGCCAGTCTTGATGCCCAGTATTAAGTTGCACGGACTAGCTCAATCCTCTTTACAGTTGGCAGAAAAAATGACCTTAGACTTAAGGAAGTTGACCTTTCGACCAGAGGCATTGTTGAATTCCCCCAGTTCACTTAAAATAGCATGGAAGTTCTTATTGTTTTCCCTAGCAAACAGAGTGAGGTCATCAGCAAAAAACAAGTGAGAGATCTTAGGTCCACTTCTGTTGATGTTGCTTGGGAACCGGGAGTTGTTCCTAATAGCCTCTTCTATATTCCTATAGAGCTTTTCCATGCAAATGTTGAAGAGGTAGGGGGAGATAGGATGACCCTACCTAATACACCTAGTTGGGTTGAAAAAATTTCTGGTCTCCATTTACAGGACAGAGATGGAACTGGTAGTGATGCAAGACATAATCAGGGTAACTGGTCTACTTGGAAAGAAGAGTAGGGAGTCTCTGAAAGACCATTCCAGTCTATCAATTGCTTTCTCTTTGTCTACTTTTAAGATAATGTTAGTATATTTTCCCTTTATTTCCTGAAAGTGATTTATTACTCCTGAATCACTATGGTATTATCAACAGTTCTTCCGTTGGATAGGAAACTGGGTTGAGTTGGGCCAATGATATTGTTAAGGACAGGCTTGATTCTGTTGACAACGATCTTAGTGATTAGCTTGTACATGGTGTTACACAATGCCTCTTAAATTCTCAAAGAACATATAGCAAAGTACAATTCATAACACGGGAAAATGACACTTTATAATTTCGACCATAATAATAATACAAATTTGATATCTCATCCCGCGTAAATAACACTTTATATATATATATATATATATATATATATATATTCTTGACATCTTTCTAAGAAAAGCAAAACTACTTTGAAATATTTTTTTTAATCGAGGATCTATTAGAAATATTACCATCATAAAATAGGAGTAATGTCTTACACTATGCTTCTGGATCCCATCTGTGAAAATATAATAGATAAGTTGTTCTTGTATAACTTTCGTAACATGCAAAAATCTAAATTCATTTAACTATTCAATGTGATATTTTCTTTATTAAAAACTTTCAATTGTCTTAGTTATTTTGTTCACTAGCATTAATATAATACATGATTAAATAAATATATTGCACCATGTGGGCATTCATACGCTGTCATGTGATGAAAAAAGTATTTTCCATTTACCTTTCATTAAATTTCGAATGAAATGAGAAAACAATTGAGTTTTCTGATTGTTTATATTGCAAGTTTCTCTTTTTCTTTTTGTGATCGGAAAACAAAGTAAAGGGATTAAAGCCAATCTACCATCTATAACTTGCCAAAGGGAGAAATCACAGAGTCACATCACCTTCCCCCCCCCCCCCCCCCCCCCCCCGGCCAAAACAGCAACAAGCTGAGTTCACATTCTAGCTCGGCTTCTATCACTCTTTCCTTCACTATAAATTCAATTATACAGAGTTGTAACTGAAGGTGATTTTTCTGCATACGATAAGACCATATTGAGATTTAAAATTGCTTATCCTGCATTTGGTTGGGTTTCCTGATCCAATCTGACAAATGTGGTTTTGCTGAAAATTTGTTGATTCCAATTCTTTAGCTTGAATTGAGTGAAGGGTCATAATTGGATTCTTTATTTGGGGTTCAAAGATTTGAACTTTTTATCAATCCCTCAGCTGCTTTTGAATTCATGAATTGAGTGGCGGGTGATCCTGAATTCTTGATTTGGGGGGTTCAAAAATTGGTTAGCTGTTTTGGATCAATCTGATACATAATAGATTGGTTATTTTCAAATTACTGTTTTGGAGGTGAATTGTGGAAGAGAGTGGTAAAAGATGCGGCGGCGGGCGGCCGAATATCGGCGCCCGGTTCGAAGGAAGCTCTCTTGTTGGATCTGTTCACTTCTTGGGATATTCTTAATTGCAGGTTTTGTATTGTTTGTAGTTCATCATCACCATGACCGCGAGGATCACGTAGAACGGCCTATTTTGGTAAGCCTACAATCATACTCAGATCATAATTTGGTTCTTGAAATATCTTTATATTATAAATAGCTTGTATGTTCTCTTATACACATAAGGACGGTCCGGGAAGGACCGAACCATAAGGGTCTACCGTACGCAGCCTTACCCTACATTTCTGCTAGAGGTTGTTTCCACGGCTCGAACCCGTGACCTCCTGGCCACATGGAAATAACTTTACCAATTACACCAAGGCTCCCCTTCATGTTCTCTTATACACAACATATCATTATTGTTGCATTGTTTAATTTGAAGTCATAGCCGACCTCTTGAATTGAGGTTTAGTTGATTGATTGTTCAATCTGAACTCATGGATAAGAAAAACCTTTATCTGCTTTAAGATATGAAGGACATTGATTTACTAGCTAGTTCTAGAATGGTGCTAAGGCAGTTCTTTTTCAATGCATTGACATCAATCTGTTCATATTTGGTTCTTCCAATTGATACCCGTTAACTTTAGATTTGACACTGATGACTTTTGATCCTAGTTGTTTATGACTTCACCGCTAGTCCGAAGTTTCTAGGAGCATTTTACCTTGAAGTTTTCTCTCTTGTTAGCTAAGCCAAAATTTGAAACAAGTAGCTGTACAATGTGTTAGATTTATCTGTTTGTTTGATGGCTTTCTGCCAGAGAGTTTCATTTAGTTTGTTCAGAGAGATATAGTCTATCTTGATTAGAGGATAGAGAAACATGACCCTGGGAGGCGTTCAACCTGTGTTTGTTAAATTTGTACTTGGTCCCGTATGTTCATTGTATACCAAAATCAAAATCTTTTGGATTGATTAGTTTTTTTTTTTTTTGAGTGTCTATGTGTGTGTATTTTTAATTGATCTACGTTAAGAGATGTAAAAATATACTTCATCAGGAAAAGAGATGTAAAATTGTACCGCTCGTGTATCTATAATTGCTATCTGTTGGAGGGGGGGAGAGGAAGAGTGAGGTTATACATCTTATTTCTCTGTTTGTATAGCAAATAGATGAAAGAAATGAAAAACGAGAGATTCCACACTCCTACACACTACAGGGTGAAGAAAAATGATGTGTCAAGAGTTTTCAGAATTCCAATGGGTTGACGGATTATACGTGTTTTGTCAGACTGATACAATGTTATTGGACTCAAAAATCTGTTTCAGTAGTTGAGATCTCTAATACAAGTTTGTAGAGACAGACTGAAAAATCTCCCTAAAAACTTGAGAACCTTGTCACTTTTGAAGTGTATAAATGTTTGTAGTGTCGTGGGAGAGACAAAGTTGAGGTTCTTATGTCTTCTTATTTTTTTGGTTGGAGATGTTGTTGTGCTTCATGTTTACTTCAAACAAAAATGAGGGCAGCTTCAGCAACATAAATTGTCATTGGGCCCTTGGGGGGGGGGGGGGGGGGGGGGGGGGGGGGGGGGTGAGGCAGCTTCAAAGGTACTGTGCTTCAAAAACTAGGTTATGTCACTGGTCCCTCTTATTTTAACTTATCGTTCCAAACAAATTACATCTAAGCGAGGGTCTCTGCCTTCTTAAAAGTAGGGGTATGGTCAGCGTACACCCTACCCTCCCCAGACCCCACTTGTGGGATTACACTGGGTTTGTTGTTGTTGATCCAAACAAATTACATGAACATACAGAAACGGAGTTACCCCTCATTAATCATTAACCTCAAGGGAAAGATGGTTAAACAGAAATTGGCTTCAGTAAGGTGAAGTGTACCTCTCCTGGAGGCGTGTTTTAACTTAGATCAGCCCTATCTTCCTAGAGGTGGTTTGGTTACACCTCACCTTGAGACGCAACTGAGCTTTACCTTTTAGAAGATTGGTGATAAGGTGGTTTTTGGTGGATGCGTTATAATTTTTTTCTGAAGTGTTCGTATTATTTGTATTTTATCTTCTATTCTCTATTCATATTCTAAGGAGCGAATGTTTTACACAAAGGGATAAAATGATCTTCTATTTAATAACTTTTCCTTTAACATGCTCTCAATAAGAGTTCGCTATTTCTTTAATAGTACCATGTAAAATTAGCGAGCCTCCGCTAAGGTAGAGTGCGCCCTGGGGTGATCTGTATAGCAATGCAAGGGAAGACCAAGAACTGCATATAGTATACGCCCGCTCTCCTCCTACTCCATCAGCCAGTATAAGAGTTTTTAGTGCCCTAATCCCGAACTACTAGTACTTTTCATCGTTACCAAGTATATCATCATATCTACTACAACCAAGTTTTGCTTCCTATTTTCTCTCCTCGGTCTTGCCATCGAAAAATTAGCTATTCGCCTCCACCTCTCTTGTCACCATTTCTGCCACCTATCAGTCCTTAGTTCCAAAGTATCCAGTTAGCAACCAGCCCGCTTGCCGAAATTTCTTAGTGTGGTTGATTCCCCTTCTTTTCACTGCGTTCAATTTCAATGTGTACCTTGGCAAGCAGTCCGTACATTTGTGGCTATCTTGCATAGGCAATCTGCTCATTCGCTATTCGCTATCTAATAGGACCAGCACAAAAAATATCAATGGCAGATGTCTCATAAGTTTTCTAAGTTAATTCCAAGCATCACTTAATACTGACAGGATTCTAGGTGCTGTAAGTTAGAATCCTTTTCAAGCATAGGATTATCCATCTGATTTATTATCTGCTATAGAAACGGCAGATTTACCTAGAAATAATCATATAAAAGTAACTCAAACTTATCACGGTCGATTAAAAGTTTTACCCTCTTTCTGAGAATATGATTGTAAATGCTAGATAAATAGTGTAGATGATCTTTGGTTGAATTGCAACTTTCTTTTAGCAAATAGCAATGTGCCTTGAGGTTTATTAAGATGTGTCTACTAACTAACAACTTATCAGGAAAAAGAAAAGATGTGCTTATGCACTGACAGTTGTTATCCTATTAACCTACAATTGGATCATGTTATACCTAAATATTGAGGACTCCCTGTAAATAGTTTGTTTTACCATTTAAGAACTTGAATAACCAAGTTGCTTACTATTCTCTGTCTCTGTAAAGGAAAGAGAGTCCAGGAATGAAGAGGTTGTGCATGAGCATCTAAATCTTACACAAGAAATTTCAAGTGCTAATTCATATGCCAGACAGTTAGCAGAGCAGATGACATTAGCCAAAGCTTATATTGTTATTGCAAAAGAGCACAACAACCTTCATCTTGCTTGGGAGCTAAGTTCAAAGATAAGAAGTTGTCAATTTTTACTATCAAAGGCTGCAATGAAGGAAGAGCCTATTTCTCTGGATGAAGCAGAACCAATAATAAAAAGTCTATCTTCTCTTATCTCTAAGGCACAAGATGCGCACTATGATATTGCAACCACTATGATGACAATGAAATCACACATTCAAGCTCTAGAAGAGCGTGCTAATGCTGCGTCTGTCCAAAGTATGATGTTTGGACAGTTAACAGCTGAGTCCCTGCCCAAGAACCTACACTGCCTCGAAATCAAACTCATGTCCGATTGGCTTACAAGAAAGTCGCTGCAGGATTCTGCTGATGAGAGGAGAAACTCCCCTAGATTAGTGGACAATAATTTGTATCACTTCTGCATATTTTCAGATAATCTGTTGGCAGTTTCAGCAGTTGTTAACTCAACGATGTCCAATGCTGATCACCCTAAGCAGCTTGTGTTCCATATTGTAACAGATGCGATACACTACGGAATGATGCAGGCTTGGTTCTTAAATAATGACTTCAAAGGTTCAACAGTAGAAGTACAGAATATTGAAGACTTGACTTGGTTGAATTCATCTTATTCTCCAGCTTTAAAGCAGCTTAGAGAAGCAGACTCCAGGAAGTATTACTTTGATGGGTCTGAGGACGCAAGTATTGAGCCAAAGTTCCGGAATCCAAAGTATATATCTGTGTTAAATCACCTTCGGTTTTACATACCTGAGATCTATCCCCAGTTAGAGAAGATAGTCTTTCTTGACGATGATGTGGTAGTTCAGAAAGATCTGACACCTCTCTTCTCGTTGGATTTGCATGGGAACGTGAATGGAGCAGTGGAAACTTGTCTTGAAGCTTTTCATCGGTATTACAAGTATCTCAATTTCTCAAATCCACTCATCAGCTCAAGGTTTGATCCTCAAGCATGTGGGTGGGCATTTGGAATGAATGTTTTTGATTTGATGGCGTGGAGGAAAGCAAATGTTACGGCGCGATATCATTACTGGCTAGAACAAAATGCCGATAGGACTCTTTGGAAGCTGGGTACCCTTCCACCAGGATTATTAGCTTTTTATGGATTGACGGAGCCGCTTGATAGGAGATGGCATGTCTTAGGATTAGGTTATGACCTTAACGTTGACAGTCGCCTCATAGAGAGTGCAGCAGTAGTTCATTTCAATGGGAACATGAAGCCATGGCTTAAGTTGGGCATTAGCAAGTATAGACCTTTGTGGGAACGGTATGTAAATCAGACACACCCATACCTTCAGGATTGCGCCACTCATTGAATTCCTATATTTTTCAACAATGGTAAACATACTCGGTCACTATTCTTTAAGTCCTACAATTGTATTTTTACATCATTGTAGAGTGGAAGTACAAAATTTTGGCCTTAAAAGAGTCTTCTTTCAGTTTTATTCGCATGAAAGAGGAAATTGACTATTACCATGTAATAGAAGCTTAGCATGCATCAAGCTACTGGTTTAGAGAAATCATCTTTTGGTTGAGTCATTTTCTGTCTCTACAAATGATGGAACAAATGTTCCTAGCAATTTTCGTCGTGATCTTTCAGCTCCTCTGATCAACTAGCACTTGCATGTCTAGTTGACCGTTTTTATTTCTTTTGTTCAATACGAGATTCCAATAGCATTAGTTACTGTAATATAAATTCTGCAACATGTTTTAAGGGATTTTTATAGCTAAATATGATGCATTCAGATGACTGTATTAGTTTTTTCGTGACCTTCGCTTTCTACTTTTACAGTGAGTTTCTATGATCTTTTATGTTCATTTACCTCCCTGTTACTGACCAGGAATTATCTATTGATGCTTCGATATTCATATTTTTCAGCAGTTGTTTGCTATCTATAGTTCTGTAATAGTCAGCTATATGAACAATTCTACCATATGAAAAATTCAAATTTGTGTGCACGAAACACAATTTGTGAAGCTGAAATAGAATCCCAACTTATTCTTATTGGAAAATACAAGACAGAATACCTGCAGAGTAGAATTTATGAGTGTTTTTTTTAGGGGCCAACCTGTTTGGAAAATATAAGAAATGAAGATTGTACATGCTCCTATCCGTTGGAATTCAACGGTGTTATAATAGCCTTTTAATCTATTTCTTGCAACATGAATGTCATGTCTATGATTTACGGCTACTCTGTCATCGCTTAATACTGTAATCACAGGGTGCTGATTCTGCTGAACTAGTACAAAATTGCATTTATTAGCATTTCTCTGTGTTACTTGCACTCTTCAATCCTCGACTCGAGGGCTAGAAACAGCCTCTTTACTTCACAAGGTAGAGGTAAGGTCTGCGTACACACTTCTCTCCCGAGACTCCACTTTGTGGAATTACACTGTTTTTTTTTTGTTGTTGTTGTACTAGCACTCTTCAAGAATTGGGTTGGCTTTACTTTTCAGCCTTCTGGAAAATGGAATGAAGGTTGTTTCTTCTCTTTTAGAGCCTTTAGTTCTGATATTTCTTATCATTCCATTTCTATTTTGCACTATTTGCAGCCATCTGTAGCAATTTGGCTTCATTTTTTGAGTATCCCAGATTAACTATATAGATCTATTAGGTGACAGTAGTTGTTCAATAGAGGTATGTATGATTGTATCTGCTATTTCTTGATGGCAATAGGTGCACGCCTAGTTTAGGTATATATTTCGTAACTCGTTCAGCTCCCCCCTCCCCCAACCCCATTACGGGGGAGGTGTGTGTGTATGGGGGGGGGGGGGGGGGGGGGGGGTGTTTGGGGGGGGGGGGGGGGGAGGCAACCGATGAAGAGCAATTGAATGACAGGAAAAAATTGTTTTCCATGGCTTTTTTTACCAAGTTCGGGACTAGAGGAACATTTGCTGATCAAGAGAAATGCTCATTTATGTCAACTTTGGATACTGAACAGGGCGAAGCTCAATAAGCACCGAGCCTCTACTCATGAATCAGCAAGGATCGGAGGCGGATTCAGGATCTGGCGGTCGTAAGGCACCATTAAATTCAATATAAATTCATCACTACTACGGGGCCCATGGTAATATATGACTATTTCTTGAAGATATTTGCAAGTATACATGGAGTTTTTCCCGAAGTTTTCAGATGTCGGTAACCAAATGGATAACTAATGTGTTTAACTTTTAGATTTGGAGGTTTATCAAGTTTGGGAGACTAGGAATTCTCCCAAAAGTGATCATATTCAAGAAGCCATGGAATAATATGGATATCCATAGTATGCGCCGGATAACCTGTTTTTTATCTGTCTCAAATACGGGCCGAGTCGGATAATTTATCTGCTTTTTTAATTACCCATTTTCGACCCGCTCATATCTGATCTGACCCGTCCGTTTGTCACCCCTAAATTGGTGACAGAGTTGTATGGTTACAGAGCTGGTAAGACATGAGTAACGTATTGGGTTATAATACAAAAGCCTCCGGCTCGGGCAAGGTGCACCAATAGCCACTTTTAAGCCTGCTATTTGAAATGTATCCACGATTCACACTATATTTAAAGATTAACCAATTCACCCTAACTTCAAGACGAAGTATCCTGAATTTTGTGTCATGAATTTCTGAGCTACTAATTTGAAACTCAGGACAATTGCTAATTTGAAATTATTTGGACTGTTAATCTAAAATTCAGAAAATAAGATTCGAATTTCTGGACATAATTTTCAAACTTTAGGATATGATATCCTGAAGTTTGAACCTTTCAGGATATCGTGCCTTAAAGTTTGAGCGAATTGGCTAATCTTGATATTTTTTAAACAATATGCTTAAAAGTGAATGTCTGGTATCATTTCCACCTCCAGCTGGCCCAAAAGTCCATTAAGATTTTAAAGACATGACAATGTAAAAAAGTAATACGTCCAGATTTTTAGTTTTATTATTAAACATAGTGGATAGGGGAAGGGTTACAAAGGTGAGGCCTCGTCATCAAGATTTACAGCAACAAGACCGAAAATATCAGATTTAGCAACATAGAAACAGTGAAGGTCCAAGAACAATGACTTAAGATAGTTCATCACTCTTTAATTATATAACCAAAACAATAGTTAGTCCTAACTGGCTATTTTGTAGAACGCCAATCGATATTGGGGGATGCTGTTCTTGTACAACAATCTGAATGTTACTCTAAATCATTTAAACAAACACCCCATTGTGAAGAAGTACAAACTATAGTAGTCAGTTTCCTAGGTCGAATCCATGTTTATGTTCTCAGGACAAGTGATTGCAGGTATGCTCTTGCTGTGGAAGCTGCAGAAAGAGAGGCTTCGTCGGGATTCTCTTTAGCAGCAACAACTGCTGCAATATAAGCTTCTCTTGCCTCCTCCATTTTCTGCAAATCTCTTTCATTCAACTGATCCTGTACAAAATGAAATTGAGAATAAAATCCACAACAAAGCTCAAAGTATAATTGCACTTGTCAGAAAATTGAGACCTCGTATTTTTAACTAAATCTATCAAGTAGAGTTGACGGTCCGACCTCCATCTAGTGATCTTTTTGCAATGGCACCAAGCACCCCATTGCAGAGATAGGGCGAGGGGGGAAAAGACAGTAGATATAACAATCTTGTATTTTTTTTGTAACTAATACTGCATTTCTGTCTTAGAGATTGATATCATTTCAAAAATGTTAACTTACTATTTCAACATTTTGATCCCATGAATGAGGGATGACATCGCACTCTTCAGCTGAATCCCTGGAATCATTCCCTGTCAACGCATGTACAAACTGCATGAATGATGAAATTTCTCCCTGCAACGAGTCTAGATCTTCTTGGAGTCTCTCCACTTTCTTGCTGGAGGTCATTGCTTCCCATTCCAGCTTCTCTACCGCTGCTTTCTTGTCAGCTAACTTAACCTGTAGAAAGAGAAGGAAAACTTTTAAAGAGGGTGACTTCAGGTTAGTGGAGTTACCCTCCCGATTGCTGAGTTCGTAAACCACACTGAAATTTGAGCAAAAGCTATTGCGAGCTTGTTTAATAGGTCAAATGGAAGAACCTTGAGGGAGATCTAGTAGTAAGAGTTACTCCTCAAAGTGCAGTAATGTAAAGGAGTAACATCTATTAAACAGGTACCAAGACATTAGTTTTTGACAGGAGTAACAGAAGGTCAATCATTCATTCAAACAGCAACAAAAAATTACTACTATTATATAACTACTCCCCATTTAACTCCATCATCTATTCTCTCTAACACTGGTCTCAAGCAGACTAGCTGCGTCATTTAGCTCCCGTTTGGCCATAAAATTCGGGAGATCTTTTTCAAATTTTATTTTCAAAATATCTGTTTGTTTATAGATTTTAACCATGGCAGAAATCCCCAAAACAACTCTTAATTAGTGCATGTCGAAACACAATTTTAACTTTCAAAAATCATTTTTCATCTCATCTTTAAAAACTCATTTTTTCAAGTTTTAACCAAATCTATGTCCAAACGCTAGCTTAATTAAGAGAGTACTGACAGACTGTGAACTCCCAAACCATAGCAATATATATTTGTAGAAAATTTTTGGATCTTTTCCTTTTTCTTTCCCATCTATGGGGTTGGAGGGATATTACTCTAGTATTAATCATTTTTACCTGTGCCTCAGAGAGTTGCACTTGAGTCGTTTTGACTAAAAAGTCCTTCTCTGAAATATCCTTTTTCATTTCGTCAAGTTCAGCGTTATTAGCTGTTATTTCATTCTTCAAGATTTCTGCTTCCTTCAAGAGTTCATCTTTCTCCAATAATTTCTTTTGCAGATCCTCCACTTTCTCCCTCAAAGTCATCAATTCCTCTCTATCCTTTTCTGTTAGTGATGATCTTGAGGAAGGCGTTGAAAAGTTCTCCGCACATCCATCCTGGCTACTGCTAACATTCTTATTTTGGTCCCTAGGCTTCTTTGTTGCACTTGATTGACCTGCATTTCTTCCTTTTGCTTCAGAAGTCTACAACAACCAACAGTGTCACCATCTATTTTGAGCTAAACCAAACCATAACTCATTTACATACAGCAAATAAGTAAGGAAAACAAACTTGCTTTGTATGGAAAACCTTAAAAGGTAGAATGTCCCAAGGATCAAAAACTGCACAATAAACAGCTAATTCAAGAGCAACATCTCTGCATATTTCATGCCTGATGTTTTCAGGCAATCATCATGCTTATCGAAGTTCATTTCAGTGTGCTCCAACTCACTGAGTAATGCCACTTGCAATGGCTTGAAGTACTCGAACTGCCAAACATTTCTCTGGTCTGCTGCCACAAACTGAAGCAACTTATAATTGAATAACATAACCAAGTATAGAAGAGCACAATGAGGGTGAAATATATCACGTCTTCGTTGTCTTAAGTGGGAGAGTGGGGAACCAAGTTTAGATGTGTAGAAAATAGAAATAATACTAGAGCAGGCATTAAGTTATCAAGTGCCTAAAACCAATAGCCAGGCCAAAAGACAGAAAAACGAATGTATACACAAGCAAAAACTGGATAGGTTTCATGTTAGATTAAGCAGCTTATTGGGGTTAAACCAAATAGCACCCAAGCCAAAAGTTTGAAGCTAATCCTTAAAATGTCTGGTAACGCAAGACACTAATACAAACATACCGGGGATAGAATTTGCAGCACTCATCCTATAATGTATTATACATTCCTTTTCGATAAAGGTATTACTGAGTGTTATCAAAGGCGAAAAGCTCTAAAAAGCGTTGTAGGTCCATTAGGGCTTTAAGCGCAAAGCGCACTTAAAGTGTGTGCTTTTGTAAAAAAAGGTGCAACTACGGGAAAGATAAAATATATGTAATTCAAGAATAGAGTAATAAATTCATTTATCATATTCTACTTTACAGCTAGTACATTTATTTTCTGATCATATTTATTGTTTGGTGCCCCTTGATTTCCCATAAAACTCATGGGAAATAAGGCACAAGTCTTGGTGCCTAGCCTTACACTGAAGCCCAACTTAAGCGAGGCGAAGCGCCTTCCCTGAACTTTTCTGAGTTTCACGGCTTAAGCGCGCCTTAAATGAGCCTTTGACAACGCTAGACTATTACTATACATGAATCCTGAAATACGATGCATGCTTCCAAGAATTAAATACTATTGTTTTTGTTCGGTCATGCCATAAATATTAAGGAAGTGGCAATAAGTACAGATTCTTATGACAAACCCATATCCTAAGAGTTTAAGCAGACTTCGCTTATAAATTTCAGGTTTCCAATTACAGTCAAGAATGAGCCAAAAAATAGTTAACCTGAACAAATAAACAGATAGTAGCATAAAACATTTCTTCCCTCAGCTCAACAACAAAGATAACAGTTTGAGCAGCAGCAATAACAACAACAACTACTACCCCTCAATGCCAAACTAGTTGGAGTATGCTACATGAATCATCAATATCCATTCTGCTACATTAGGACCATTTTATTCGAAATGTGTGCACAATTGAAAAAAAAGGATAGTCCGGTGTACTAAGCTCCCGTTATGCGCGGGGTTCGGGGAAGGGCCGGACCATAAGGGTCTATCGTACACATTTCTGCAAGAGGCTGTTTTCCACGGCTTGAACCCGTGACCTCCTGTTCACATGACAACAACTTTACCAGTTATACCAAGGCTCCCCGTCATGTGTACAATTGAAAATTAAACACAAAAGTTAGTCATTCTAGCTAATAAGGTTAAACACGTATCCCCCAAAAGACATTTATCATTTCCATATCCCACACTAAAGAAGAGGGATAGTGAGGAAACAAACCTTCTTGTAAAGTGATTCTCTTGAAGGCATTTTGGTATAGGTCATTGATCCCCTTCTAGTAAATGAAGATTTTTCCTTCCGATCCTGTAATATTCAAAGGAGAAATTTTCAAATTTTACAACGCGCCCAAAGAATAAAAGCTCAAATTTCCAAATATTAGGAGATTGATTGGAATTTATTTCCACGGCAAATAAGAATTCACTCAATTAATGAACTGCTCCATTTCCCAAAACTAAACTAAATCGGGGTCCGTCCAATATCAAATTTAAGAAAATCAGCCTAGAGTACTGAAAGAGCAAAAGGGGGTAAATTTTGGAGAGAAAAATTCCAAAACTTCACCCCAAATACCAAACTGCAGGGGAAGAAAAAAAGATTTACGTAAATTTTGGAATTAAAATCCAAAAAAATAACAACAACAACCCCTCTCCCCTCCACCAAAAAAAAAAAAAAAAACCTATCCAACCAAACTGAAAAAAAAGATTTACTTACAATGAGGGACTGAACAAGAGGGACGATCTGGACGAGGTCATTGAAGAGCAAGGGATCAACATTGGAGGAGGAGAGAGAAGAATCAGTGCGTGAGATTTCATTTTCATGGGAAAGCCAACAACTTGGATCTGTTCCTCCATTCTCAAATGCAGCGCCATTGTTGTCCTGCAAATCGAACAACTGCTGCTGCTGCTGCTGCTTGTACATTGTTGGAGATGAGTTACAAAAGTTGACAGCAGCACTTACTTACTGTAGTAAGGGATATGACAATTTTGGGAAAGTAGAATTCAAATGCCGTTGATTTTGCTGAGACTTTAAATTAATAACTTCCTTATTAAAATTATTACTCCCTCCCAACCAAAATAAGTGATTTTTTTTTATGTTTTCACATATATTAAAAAATTTACCTTTTTAATATTAATTAGCAATAAAATCGATCAAATTACCATTTACTATCTCTTCACATAAACATTACTAATACATACTCCAACATTATTTACCCCTAGGGCAACATAGGAAAAAAAACAATTAATTCATTCTTGAAATCTGAAAAAAAAAACCATTTATTTTAGACCACAAAAAAAAATCAAAAGATCACTTATTATGGAACGGAAGGAGTATATTTTGTTACGACATTTGTAACTATTGCTATTTAAAGTGATTATTACATCCTCCGTCCCAAATTTTTTGTCGTAGTTTTCAAAATAATTATCTCAAATTATTTGTCATTTTAAAAGTTCAAGAGTAAATTAATTATTTTTCTCCTATTCTACTCTTAATATTAATTAACTAGTCCTTGGGCACGCGCGTTGCGCTTTTGTCCAATATAATTGGTAGAAAATTATATTATTTTGTACATGAATGATAAAACGCTTTGACTCATGATTGTATTTATAAGAAAAAGATTGCACTTAGAAATCATACCAATCTAATACTTAAGCTAAGAAAAATAAAAGGAGAAAATAAAATATAAGAACTATAAATGATAGCTCAAAAAAATTATTATACGTTGGAGTCAAAGATCTTAACTTTGTAAAGTGAAGAATTAAGATACATGCACCTTACTAAATTCGTTGATAATACCCAAGTCAATTTTAATGTTACAAAACTAACTTTTGTTAATAATATTGAAGGTATTATTAAAATAATTTCTAAGGGCATAAACGTCCAATAATAATATAGGGTTATTTTGGTCTTTCACATTCAACCTTTGATATTCATGCTTATAATATAGTATAATATGATGATTATTTTTGAAAACTACAAATCCCTTAATTGAAAATAGTCAAAACATTTCCTATTAATATTTTCTTAAAGGGCGTGTAAAAGAGAAACATGACAGATAATTTGAGGCGAAGGAAATAGTATTTTTTTTATAACAATATTTTATTTAGGTGAATGTTCATCTAGTTAAGTAAATACAAAAACTATTTAGGTACTGGTTTATAATAATATATATACCTATTGTTCATAAATTGAAGGATCCTTTGGTTAGAAAATAAGTTATGCATAAAAAGATTTGTCTAAGGAATCTCGAAGAGATTTTCAATAAGTCAATACCAAAATTCAAGTTAACAAGTCAGATATTAATAATGTTTGATTTGTTATGCGGTGCTACTAATGCGAGAATTGTTATTTGGCGATTAAAAATAAGCGTTATGCTGTTACTAGTAACAGAATTGTTATAGGGTAATTAATAATAAGAGAATTATGTTATACAAGAAGAGAGCTACTATTCGGCCAAACTCAACGTGGCCCAACAATGACCACACTGATGAAATACCAGTAAAGCCCTTCATTTCACATTTGGCTTAATGACCATTTTTCCCTCCAAAATTAGTTAATAAATATTGATTATCCCAAAATATTGATCCCATAAATCATCATTCTCTCATGCATGGGACGATAAAAGGCCTTCGTATGTATACCTATACTATTACGTTTTTGCTTTTAAAAATAATTTATACGGATGGGAAGATCAAAAGTCTATTACGTATTTTTAAAAAAAAATGTAATTTATACGGATGGGAAGATAAAAAAGTCTAGTATGTATACATAATATTATTTTTTCATTTATACGGTATACCGTGTCATACCATACACTTATATTAAGAGAGCTTTCATTAAACACATAATTCACAACCCTTCCCTTAACCTAAACATGAATGCTAACCTAGAAACTAGTTTGGAACCATTAAACCCGAATAACAACCTAGAAACTAGGTCGGAGCAACTAAAGAATGCATTACACATATCATTGGGGTTGAATTCAGACGATAGTTTGATGAATGAAGATGGGTCGATTGACATTGATTCAGACGTCAACTTCAAAGATGGAGAAAATCATGTTGACGATGTTGTTGCTGATGATGATGATGATGATGATGATGATGATGATTATGATGATGATGATGATGATGACGACGACCATTATTTAGAGGAAGAGGGAGAAGGTGGAGAGGACATGGAAATGCCTAATGAGTTCAATTAAGAAGATCTCATAATTGGTCCAATTACTGGGATGCGGTTCAGTAATAAGGATGTTATGTTTAATTTTTACAAAGAACATGCAAGAATATTAGGGTTTTGTATTATCAAAAGAACATCAAACAAAAAAGGTGGTGATATTGTTAGGTATGTGCAATATGGTTGTGATAGGTCTAGGAAACCAAGGAATAAGCATGTTACCAAGAGGAGGAACTGTCATGCTAGAATAAATGAAATTTTGGAGGAGAATGGTTCATGGCGTGTTTCAAAGGTGGTTAAAAAACATAATCATCAATTGGAACCAACATTATCGCGATTGATGTCTGAACACATATCGCTTAGTAAGTCTCTTAAGAGAACTCTTGTAGCCAAAGATATTGCTGGCTTAAGACCCTCAAAAAATATAAGAGTCGCTGAAGTACTTGCTGGTGGCCCCAAAAATCTTGGTTGTACACCAAAGGATTGTATAAATTATATTTTGAAGAGTAGCAAGATTCATTTGCAATAAGGAGACGCACAATCATTACTCAAGTTCTTCAGTGACATGCAACAAAAAGATAGGGAATTTTACTACTCCATAGATGTGGATAGTTTTGGTCGACTTCGTAATGTCGTATGTGTTACGATCCAATTTTTTCTCCGTTGGGTATCATGATGGCACATAGTCTTAGGGACTAGGTAATCCTAACACTTATTTAATAACAACAATAATAATAATTGAAACCTAACAGTCTTGATATAGAAATCTTTACAGAATTTAAAAAATTTTCCAAAATCGGTAATACAAGTCATAAGCTCTACAGAGTTTACTAAAACTTCCAAATACAACTATTTAGAAGTAAGTAAAAATAGTGTAAATACATAATAGGAAGGTGACTCTGAAGCCTGCGAACACAGCAACAGGTTTACCTTGAGTCTCCTCACCAAGGATCCGCACAGCTACTAACGATCAATACCTGGATCTGCACAAAAATATGCAGAAGTGTAGTATGAGCACACCACAGCGGTGCCCAGTAAGTATCAAGACTAACCTCAGTGACGTAGTGACAAGGACTAGTCAAGACACCCACTGGTCTAATAAACTGAACAAGCATAAGTACAGAAAATAATGGAAGTATAACCTCTACCTATTATCTACACAATATGGATAACAACAGAACGACTACAATAAGGCAGGAAAAATAGTAAACAACAACGAATCACAAAAATAATACATCGAATGATGGACGGGAACATAACCCAAGTCCAAAAATTCACAATACAGTAAGGGCCAGTAGTAACTCAGCACCGCAATAGGCTCCACATCAGGCCTTAGCCAATAACCCCAATAAATTAGTCAAAATCTTCGAGTATAAACTTTCACCGGCAAGTTTTTATATTGAAAGCTTTAAGGTATACTCCTTTTAGTGGAAAATTCTTTTGAAATATATTTTCCCAAGAAATGTCTCTCAAACATAATTTTTTTCAAGATAAATGCTTTTCAAATATACTTTTCCAAAGAAAATGTCCTTCAAACATAGTTTTCTTCAACATAAACGCTTTTCAAATATACTTTTCCAAAGAAATGTCCTTCAAACATAATTTTATTCAAGATAAATGCTTTTCAATAGGACTTTCCAAATAAATGTCTTTCAAACATAGTTTCTTTAATAAAATCTACCGGGATCCCGTCTCGTAGTTCTGAATTTATCATACAATACAGGGGATCTCCCGGAATACGTCCGTAGACCCAAAACAAATATGTAGTGCTGGGGGATCTCCCGAAATACGTCCGTAGTCCCAAAATAAATATGTAGTACAGGAGGATCTCCCGGAGTACGTCCGTAGTCCCAATTTAAATATGCAATACAGGGGGATCTCCTAAAATACGTCCGTAGTCCCAATTTAAATATGCAGTACAGGGGGATCTCCCGAAATACGTCAGTAGTCCCAATTTAAATATGCAGCGCAACAAACAAAGACAACAATTATAGCACGGCATAAAACTCGTACATCACCACATTAAATACAAATCAACAATGACAATAATACAAAGTACGACGAGTAAATCAATACAAGAACTTCAATTCACAAAGAAACAGTAGAACATCGTTCACAAGTAATAGTCACGGTAAATAATGCTAAGCGTAAAGAGAACAACTTAACCAGGAAAAAACAAGACGTAGCAACGAATCCACAATATTCAAGCCAACAATAAGAAGCCAATACAAGTCAAATAATTCCAAGTAAGGACAAGTCGACTAAGATATACGTTATCTAAACTCCTTATGAGGTTGCGCAATTATGAGAGATATTCAACAATTCAAATAAGGGTAAGCAGTAAAAGATACTCGTAACTCCAATCAAGGCTAAACAATTATAGGATAAGATAATACTAAATTCAATTAGATAGGCAGTTTATGAAAAGTATAGCATAACGGTGGAAGAGGTAAAACCCTCAGTTAAGTCAATTAGGAGTCAAATAGGCAATAGAATGAATATAAAATCAAGAAATTCTAATTTAAGCAGGTAGGGATAAAACTAGTAGTCAGGAGCTCACTCTTAACAAATACAACTTCATTCACAGGGAATATAAGGATCTAAGAACATTAAAAGGCCAACCTTCTACAAATAAGTCCGAGTCACCTTGTGTACACGGACTACAATCAACATAGAAGACTCAAATCCTAAGGAGTAATTCCCTCACACAAGATTAGGCAAGATACTTACCTCAAAGACGACAAATCGGTACTCTAAAATGGACTTCTCATGTGAAAAGGCCTCCGGACGGCTCAAATCCAACTAGAACAACTTTAAAGCACACATAAAACTTATAAGAAACTATTTCAGATAATAATGTATAAATCTTTATACAAATCTAGAAAGCGACCCAAAAGTCGACCCCGGGCCCGCACCTCGGAACCCGACAAAATTTACAAAATCCGAATTGTAACGACCCGACCGGTTGTTTTGCGTTATTGGATCCCGTTCCCCTAAATGAAACATCCCATAGTGGCTTATTATGATTTATGACCTGCGGGGATGGGTGGTCCGGGATTCAGAAGTGTTTAGAGCAATATTGGAACACTTGGTTCCTTCAGGTTGG
>ML437622.1:766-43088 GCA_005239525.1 Nicotiana knightiana
AAATTCTTAATTTTTTGCAGAATGGCACCGTACCTGAAGATAGGAAAGCAGCTCAAGCACTTCGCCGCAAAGCTGCACGGTACTGCCTTATTCGCAACTCACTTTATCGCAAGATGTTCGGAGGACCCCTAGCTAAATGCCTCGGACCTAACCAAACAGAATTTGTGATGAAAGAAGTCCACGAAGGACACTGTGGAAATCACTCAGAGGCGAGATCCTTAGTGAAAACACTAACCAGAGCTGGATACTATTGGCCTAAGATGGAAGAAGAAGCCGAGATTGTGTATCCAAATGTGACAGATGCCAAAGGTTTGCCAATAACATGCATCGACCAGCGGAATTATTACATCTAATAATATCCCCATGGCCTTTCATGAATGGGGTATGGACATAGTAAGACCTCTTCCCACAGCTAAAGGACATGTACGGTTTTTACTCGTGCTAACGGACTATTTTACAAAATGGGTTAAGGCAGAAGCGTTCAAACAAGTGCGAGAAAAGGAAGTTAAAAGCTTCTTATGGCGAAACATAATATGCCGCTTTGGAATACCAAAGGAAATCGTGTGTGATAATGGCCCACAATTCATATGCTCGAAAATCACAGAATTCTTCGAAAGTTGGCAAATCAAGCGGATCACTTCAAAGACGTACCACCCCGTGGATAATGGTCAAGCTGAGTCAATGAATAAGGTCATCATCAACAATCTAAAGAAGAGGCTGGATAAAGCCAAAGGAAACTGGCCTGATGAGTTACCAGCGGTACTATGGGCATACGGAAGAACTTCAAAGATAGCCATGGGAGAAACTCCGTTCGCACTTGTTTATGGCTCAGAAGCCTTAATACCTGTGGAGATTGGCGAACCAAGCATAAGGTTCTCAACAGCCATGGAAGGTGAAAACGACGACAAATTAAGGACCAACCTGGACCTGCTCGAACCACGGAGAGAAGCAGCATTGATACGGATGGCTGCTCAAAAACAAATCATAGAGCGTTATTGCAATCGTAAAGCTCATCTCAGATACTTTAAGACTGGGGACTTCGTCCTCAAAAAATTATTTCAATCAACGAAAGAAGCAAGTGCAGGAAAGCTAAATCCAAACTGGGAAGGACCTTACAAAATCCGAGGCATAGTTGGGAAAGGCCCCTATGAGTTGGAAGCTATTGACGGCAGAGTTCTACCAACAAGATGGAACTCCATCCATCTAAAGAAGTATTATTTCTAAAAGAAAAGGATACCCCCCATCAGGTATCACACGTTCGATTTTATTTTGAACATTTAAAAATTTTATTAACTTTTTTAGATGATAGGCACAAAGCTAACCCATCACCAGATGATGATATTAGACCTGCAAAGACGCGAGGAAATAACACAATTCTCGGTCTAGGGTTATACTTTCTGATGGACGTTTTAAAAGGCTTAAGCAGTCATCATCTAAAAAACTATATACGTTCGAGTCTGGAATGTTTTTCCTTTTCAGGAAAAGGACCACAAGGAAGGAATAATCAAGTGCTCGAGAGTTCATTCTTCAAAGCTTAAACACTTGGGGGACTATACAATATGGAAGGCTAAGACGAAGAAAAGAAGACTATCAGAAAGTCAAAATCTCGAACCTGAAGACCCATCTACCCAACGATACAAGTGACACGAGCAGAATCGAAAGAAATCAAAAGATCCATCCAAATACAAAGCCTAATGCAAAAAGAAAAAACCTTCGAACATATTCAGGTTGAAAGGCAAAATATTAGTCACGAGAAAGAAATGTACATCTTTATACTTATTCAAAGTTGTTGTAACAAAAACAGTTAGGGGTAAAAGATCATCATCAATGTACTCATTCAAAAAAAATTGTTCTCAAATAAAACAGTTTTGGATGAAAAGATCTAAATCCTTGTATTTGTTCAAATAACTGTTATCAAATAAAAACAGTTACGCATAAGAAAACATTTCCCTCGCACTTATTAGAAAACTATTTCCAAAACAGTTGCGGGTAAAAACCNTAACATCGGCCTGCAATTCTTTTGTCTCTTGGTCCGTGTTTGAAATCCACTTCATAAGCTCCATGCCTATAAGGTTAATCTACAAGAAATAAACCAGTCAGATATGGTAAATCTCATATACGAAAGTGAAAGAGGAGAATTTGCATCATACCTTTAAAGAAGTATGCACGACCTCATTGGCCCATGTAAGAGCACCGTAGCTGGCTAGCTTTGCTTTCTCAGAGGGACCTATCAAAGGCTTGAGCCACACTTCGGGCTCACCCGTTTTCTTGAAAAGATTCCCCTCAGCTGGAACCTCTATTACCACCTGCCGCATCTCTCTGCTGGAAAAAACTCTACTTCCCTAACGGAAGGCATGGAAGCAGGCAGAGATGGAACAGAAACAGGCACAGAAGGTTGAGGATCTGGAGAAGCCACGGGAAAAGAAGCAGGCACGGAGAGTTGAAGACTTGAAGAAGTTACAATCAAAGCAACAGTAGAAGTTGAAATAGCCAAAGGAACAGACGAAACAACTTATCTCAAAGAAGCAGGAAAGACAGCAGCCAAAGGGACGTTGTCAGGAGCAAGATCAACACCCTCATGAGTAGGGGAATGTGAAACATCATCAAGGACAGGGGGATCAATCACAGACACGGAAGGTAAGGTTAAGGCTGTAAGCTCATCATCTAAAACCATTCGCCTTCTCTGTGGCCTGTGCACTAAAGCACCCTCTTCTTCTTCTTCTACGGAACGAGACTCGCTAATCTTCCTCTTCGAGGAAGATGAACCAGCAATAATTTCCTGGGCCTGAGCCAAGGACATCTTCGGGATAGATACCCCACGAGCAGAGAACCCTATTAAAAAGGGAAAAAATTTAAACGACAAAAAAAGAGACTCGAGTAAGGAAAGAAGCAAGAATAAGAGCTTCACTTACCGTGGGTCTTTACTAGCCAACCATACCACCCAGCGAGGTACTTCCAAGATCTCTCTTTTGAAGGAGCAACAGATAACAATTTTTCTATCCAATCACGAATACAAGAGACATTCTCAACAGTATTCATGATTGCTGAGAGAAGAAAAAAAAACAGATACAGTGTTAAATAAAACATCTCAAGTCAAAACAAGAAAAAGTATATGTGAGCTAAAGCATACTCACATGCGCGATTCCACTTCTCAGGGAAGGGAAGATTTTCTTCACCCACTAAACCAACAGTGGGTACAGCAACATACCGGAGGTACCAGCCCCTATCCTTATCGTCTCCAGGGGTTACCAGCACTCTTTTGCTTCGATCCTCGGCAGTGCACAGAGAGGATTATTATATTGAGAGATGCACTTTTGGTACGGGTCGTTCGATCCTCGGCAGTGCATAGACATGAGTAGTTTATTGAGAGGTGAACTTTTGGTATGGGCCATTCGATCCTAGGCAGTGCACAGAGTGAATATTATGACGGCTCAGGCCGGTTGTCCTTATCTCGTATGCGCATGCTAAATTGTTAAATTTTTTCTTCACGATTTTGAAGTGATAAGAAATTATCCAAAGAAAATAAAGAAGTAATTGTTGATTTATGATATTTGGGGGAAAACAAAGAGGAAATTGTTTATTTAAGATATTTGAAAAATAATGTGAAAGTGGTATCTGTTGTTTATTTCGAGTATTTACTTGGAGTTCAGTGCCTTATATACATGTTGCTTTACTACTTTTACATGCCTATCGTGTTCATCTTATATTTTTAATTAATTTACTGGCCCTTAGTGAGTGTCTAATTCGACCTCTCTTCACTACCTCTCTAAGGTTAGGCGGGCGAATTACTGAGTACACATTCTTTTTGTACTCATGCTACACTTGTTGTGCATTTTATTGCACAGGTACTTTCATAGCAATGTGGAGGATTCGGAGACTTAGGCGAGCTGCATCATCCAGAGGAGATCCACAACTGACAGAGTCTCTCTCTCGTACTGTATTTATTACATTATTTTAAATTTCCTCGTCCAATTTGTACTTCGGACAGGCTTGTAATGATTGTATAAATTCTTAGAAATTGTTCATGTACTTGTGACACCGGGTTCTGGGATATTATGGGATATGTTTGCTAAATTGTAATATTTAAATCACTATTTTATTCGACAGATTTTATTTAGTTAATATGTAATAAAGTGAAAGGAAATGTTTTTCATAAATGTTAAAAACCAAAAATTGTTTAAATAAATAAATGATTGGCTTGCCTGACGATGATGTCTGGTGCCATCACGACCTTAGGGAAATTTGTGTCGTGACAACATGGTATCAGGGCGCTAGGTTCCCGTAGGTCTCACGAGTCATGAGCAATTCTAGTAGAGTCTTGCGGATCGATACGGAGACGTCTGTACTTATCTTTGAGAGGCTACAGGGCTGTTAGGAGTACTTCCCTTCTTGATTCCTCATCGTGCAAGTTGATTCCTTTGAGGTTTATGCCTACATTAATTCCTACTCAATCCTACGCGTCGCGAAGCGGTTCCTATGAATCAGGAATTTGAGGAATTGAAATGGTGCTACGGATGTAAGTCGAGATGTTTCCATACGTAATTGGTTGGGGGTTGTTGTTATGGCCCTGCAGAAGAATAATATGTTGTTTCAGTTTAGTAGATGTGTTTCGGGAGCCTTAAGGCTGTGTTTAGGTAGTGATGATGCTTGCGATTGGTTGTCGTGTGATGTCGATATGATGATAGAATGCTTGCCCATATGTTGGGGATGATGAATGGTTTGAAGGGAGGTCTTCTCAGAGTGTGTTTTTGATATTTCAGTATTCTAGTGTCGGAAGATGAAAGGCATTTGGATTATGAATGGTCCGGTTGGGGTTGATAAATTAGTACGGCTTGGTGTCATCAAGTGAGGTGGGATATGCACCTATGACGTGAAGTCGTCGTCATTGATCGAATGGAATGTGTTAAGTTTTTCGGTGCTATGGTTTCTTCGGTTGCGTGGGGTCAGAGTATTGAGAAGAAGTATTGAAGAATGCGGTTGGTAGAGATCGTGAGGTGCGGTGGTTCAGTACCGGATAAGTGTTGATAATAAAGGCAGCTAGAGAAAGATGATCTCTGAAAAGCTTGAAGACGTGGTGATCTGCTGGTTTGAGAGCTACAGAGAATGATCCTGGAGTGAGGCTAGGCGGTGGTTCCATTTCTAGGAGGCCACGTGTAAGAAGCGGTAGTCGAGCAGTCGCAAGTGGGGGAACGACAGCTTAGCTTGGAATTTGAAGATATTATCGCGCATTTAATGGATGTCCATGAGGAGCGGACGGACTAGTAAAGTTGGTAAATGAAGCAGGGCGTAAGATGGGGTATTGAAGTCGCAGAGAGCATGCATTTCAGCGTCGTTGGAAGGTGTCCGCGGGTGATTTCCGCAGGTGGGTTATCTCCTTTGAATAGGTTAGCGGTGGCGGGGTTGGCAGGTCTCTGTGAGGGGTTCTAGTGGCTAGTCGGTAGGAGGTAGAATGTGTGAATGATGCTAGATAATTTGAGTATTTAGGGAGTGCTAGGAAGAGGATTTGGAATAATTGGACGAATTGGTTGAGCCAGGTCGTGTTATCAAAGGAGAAAGGATCTCGGCGGGGTCTAGAGTGGTGCAAGGAGTAGCTTCGGGCTAAGTGGGGGAGTCCCACCATCTGCAGTTGGGTTGTAGGGTTGTCTTCTCATAGGGTTGCGGATTGTCGGTGTGTTGGCAAGTTATTTCAGCTAAGGGAAAGGATTAAAATGGCGATTATGCGTGGAATTTGAGGGATGTGTGAAAGAGTAGGCCCTGTCGGATCAGGGTTAGGCTTTGGAAGATTCAGAATTTATGCTTAAGGCATGGGCGAGTTGTAAGGATAGTGACTCGGTCACGTGGTTCCTTGAAAGGGGTGTTCATGTTCCAGAAGAGCCTTGGAGTTGATTATATTCGGGGCCAGTCACAGTGGGTGACTCTAAATAGCGGTCCTAGTGAGTTCAAAAGTCAATAATGCGGTGTTTAAGGGTTTCAGGCAGCAGTATGATCGAGAATCGAGCTTTTGCAGAGTAATTTCTGAGAAAAAGGAGGATGGTTGGAATGTTCTATGATATGTTTCAGCGTGTAGGATAGTATTGGAGGAGTGAGAAAAATAAACTCCGGATAATAGAAAGATTATCAGGAGGGTATGAGACGGGTTGCGGGATTTAGGAAGCATAGTCTCGTGAATCAAGGTCACTCGGGAGGAGTGAGGGTTGAGTTTTCTATGAGTTGGAGGAAGTTGCTATTATTACTGAAGCAATTGAAGATGATTAAAAGCAAATAGATTGATTAGCCATAGTTGAAATGGCACATTTATGGCAGTAATCAACTCCTTTGATGTGATTAAGTTATGCATGTGGTTTGTACCGGTGTGTGTGCGGAGCTTGTCGGCCGTCGTAATGGATTTCATGTGAGAGCATTTGAATGCTATGGCCTGTCAGGCGTAGGCGGATCCCGGAAGGGTTATGGTGGTATAGACTACTACTTAAGGGTTTGCATGTTGGGTGATTGTGGGAATTCACTCGTGAGTTGAGATGGCACTCTTGAATGGATTTAAGTAAAAGGTTTCTATATGATAAAGTGTCCACCCTATTGGTGGTTCAGAAGTTATGATGGAATTCTTGCTCTACCTCATATTGGCATGTTAGGTGCGGTAAGCAGTATGTAACTGGGAGTAAGAATCGATATTGCGGTTTGGTGTTAATAAGGATGTCATGAGCTCGGAAGAGCGAGAAAAAGGGTTTTGAAAGTTCAGAGTAAGTTGGTGTTATCGTCAGTGTCACCTGAGATTGATATTGGGTGGAAGAGGATTTGTACCCTAGTCATGGGTTCTTGATGTGTTTTGCGGCCTTAGTGTGGCCGGTGTTATGGATGGGCAAACTTGTTGCCTTGTGTGGAAGGTCTTGGAAGCATGACCGCGATTAGATTGTTATAAAGTGTGACATGTAGTCACTTGATGGATTGAAGATTTGGACTGAGTTTAAAGAAGTGCAATATTTCTTAATTAAGAATTTATGCCTAGAAGGCATTCATTCAGTCGAGTACGGCTTTTGGGGTGTTTGTCCCGGTGATGATGGTTGTTCTCGTGTATTATGAGAGAAAGTGGGTTAATATGGACCCAGGTAAAAGCTATTAGCTTAGTTGGTGCGAGCAAGGTGGCTCGATGTTTGTGGATGGATTAAAATATGATTATGGGCTCCGTATGAGCCAGGCATGTGTATTTCAGTAAAAGCGCTTTTCATGGAGAGGTATTAGAACAGCAGATGTTGTTCCGTCTTCGTCAAATTCATGTGATATTGTGATTGTGCCGTGCGAGTTGTGAAACGGCTTGATAATTTCCTATGTGTTGAGGTCCCGCGTAGTGGGGATGTTATGTGAGCAGGATAGCTCTTGAGATCCAGAGTGTATATATATATATTGCACCTCAGTTGTGTTTGAGTTTTGTTGCATACGGCTTTATTAGTCTCCCCAGGATGGTATTATGCACTTAGCGTGCTTATGATCGATAATTAGTAATTTATAATAGTGAGAAACTCAGCTCCGTATGTATATCTTCTTATGTATATTCTATGTGTGGATCGGGTGGCACGCCGCCACGGGTATGTTATTTGGATCGGGTTGCACACCGCAGCAGTGTGATGATGAGAAGGGTTAATATATATTTATTTTTCTTATGTTTTATTTTCCTAATTTCAAAAAAAAGAGTTCATATTAAGTTGTGTGAGTTGAATAGTCCCTTCCTGAGTCATTTATTATTTATGATGTTCGAGTTATGGCCTATTGGCGCGATGTGGTATCATGTGAGGTTGTTGGTCATGTTTGGGGTGATTTGTTGTCTGAGCAGTTCATACTGGGTGAGACGAGATTATCGGATCAGGGATTAGTGCGATAAGGTTATGTGAAGTGTATATTAAAGAACAAATGTCATTATTCAGGTTCATAATGAAGTGATGATTCTAGTCAAAATGAGGTATTCAAGGATTTGTTAACTCTGCAGTTGGGTATGAATTTATGCACATCTCCTCCGTTGTGGTGGTATCGTCAGCAATATAGTAGGATGTAAGTATATATACCGTGAGGTGCATTGGGAGCATCAGATTTGTGGAATTTTTGGCTATTTAGGTTCAGGGGATGTCGTTGTGGTCAAATGATGAGTTATGCAGTGCATGGTGCTGATTCAGCAAAAGTATGCAGTCATGTCCTGGTATATCGGGTGGTGGATGATGCGATGTTTATGTATTGGAACTAGGCCTGGCAGATAATTCCAAGTGTTGGAACTAGGTTCTGAGCTTATTATATGGATAAGAGAAGAAAGTCTTCAGATTTGATCAAGCTAATGTACTCACCTGGGTTGTAGTAGCACGGGCAGGTGCTCGAGGTGTTAAACAATGATTTCAGGTAACTCCAGAGCAGTTCTTAGCACGTACGAGGACGAACGTCGGTTTAAGTGTAGGAAAACGTAATGACCCGACCGGTCGTTTTGAGCTCTAGCGCATCGTTCAGCGGTTTGAAGTCGTAAGTAGCTCTATTTCAGGTGTTATGACTTGTAGGTGTGGTCGGAATTGAATATCGGGTAGTTTAGAGTTGATTTGGAAAGAAAATTCTCATTTCAGAAGCCTTAAGTTGGAAGAATCAACTAAGATTGGAATTTTGAGTAAACTACCTCCGAATCAGGATTTGAAGGTTCCAGCAGGTTCGTGTGATGATTTCGGACTTAGGTATATGTCTGGATCGGGTTTTGGATAACCCGGGAGCGTTTTGGTGCGTATTGTGGAAGTTATCATTTTAGAAGAATTTCATGAATTTGGGCTTGAGGTGCATTTCAGTGTTTTTGATGTCCGTTTGGGATTCTGAGCCTGGGAATCGCTTCGATTCTAGAGTTGGGAGCGCGATCGGAAGTGAATTTGGATGTCCTTAGGTCATTTTGAAGATATTTGGCTAAAGATAGAAATTTGAAGGTTTTTGAGAAATCTGACGGGAAGAGAAATTTTTGATATCGAGGTCGGAATGCGATTCCGGAAGTTGGAGCAGGTCCGTAATGTTGAGTATGACTTGTGCGCAAAATTTGAGGTCAATCAGACGTGATTTTATAGGTTTCGGCATCGGATGTGGAAGTTGGAAAATTCTAAGTTCATAAAGTTGGGATTTGTGTGCGATTCGTGGTTTTGATGTAGTTTGATGTGATTAGACGCCTCGAGCAAGTCCGCATTATGTTTTGGAACAGGCTGGTATGATTGGACGGGGTATCCGGGTGGCTAACGGATCAATATTTGAAGTTGAAGAAAGCTGAAGGTTGTTGTCATCTGGTGTGATCCGCACCTGCGAGGATTTGGCCGCAGGTGCGGCTTTGGCGCCGCAGGTGCGAGAGTGGGCAGGCTTGGCTGGGATCGCAGGTGCAATGGAATTTCTGCACCTGCGAAGCCGTAGTTGCGGACAATGGGGCGAAGGTGCGATTTAGGGCTGGAGTTGAGGAAGCCGCAGGTGCGGGAGATTGGTCGCACCTGCGGGAGCGCAAGTGCGGAGGTAGGACCGCAGGTGCGGAAATCGGCCTGGGCAGAATGTTTTAAAACAAGGATTTTGTTTCATTTTTCTTCACTTCCTCTGGGGCTTAGACGATTTTGGGAGGCTTCAAATAGAGTATTCCTTCATGCATTGTCAAGGTAAGTAACTCCTTCATGCCTCTAAGTTAAATACAAGATTTTATGCATGGATTAGGCATGAAAATTGGTAGGAATTTGGGAAATATTGAAGAAATCTAGAAATTTGGTAAATTGGAATTTAGCCACGAATTGAGCATGAATATTTGAGTGAATTGTATAATTGAACTAGTAAGGCTATGGGTAGAATGTATCAAAGAGAAATTTCGGATTCCGGGCACGTGGGCCCGAGGGCATTTTGGTCATTTCACTGAGCGGGGTTGGGAAAGTATATAGTTTGAATTTGTTGTGAGTATTAGGATGAATTTTCATTGCTTTGCCGTTATGTGGTAGTTTCGGAGCATTGTGCAACGATTTGAGTCGTCGGGAGAGCTTGGAGGCCGGTTATGGAATTTCGGAGCGAGGTAAGTCTCCTTTCTAACTTTGTGAGGGGGAATCGTCCCCCTAGGTGAATTAATAAAGTATATGCTATTATCTTCGGGGGCTACGTACGCACGAGGTGACGGGAGTCCGTGCGTAGCTACTATTATGTCATGTCTATGTAGCCTAGGACCCACTAGCATGCCTTACCTATTGTACCTGTGATCCTTTCTGTGATATTAGACTGCTAATATAAACGAAATTGTAATTTAATGACTAAGGAAGATTAGAGTTTATTTTCTAAATCATCTAAAAAGAGAATTTATTTCCTTCGCGGGCAATTGTACTTCCGAATAAGGTTGTGTTATTAAACGTTATATAAGCTTGGGAAGTGCATTTCGAAAAAGGGATTTAATTACTATTTGTGGTTTTTAAAAGAGAAATCGGTCATTTACTTGAGTAATTGTGTTCCCGGCGTATTCGGAGTGGATTGTTGATTGTGCATGTCTGCATGTGACCGCTTCGCAATATACATTTCGCGAGCGAAGTGTTATTTCCCCTACTCTTATGGGAGCGGGCCGTACGCCACGGCGGATTTAAAATGCACTTTTGGTACAGGTTGTTCGATCCTCGGCAGTGCATAGACATGATTATTATATTGAGAGGTGCACTTATGGGACGGGCCGTTCGATCCTCGACAGTGCATAGACATGAGTAGTTTATTGAGAGGTGCACTGTTGGTACGGGTCGTTCGATCCTCGGCAGTGCACAGAGTGATTATTATGACGGCTCAGGCCGGTTGTCCTTATCCCGTATGTGCATGCTAAATTGTTAAATATTTTCTTCACGATTTTGACGTGATAAGAAATTATTCAGAGAAAATAAAGAAGTAATTGTTGATTTATGATATTTGGGGGAAAACAAAGAGGAATTTTTTTATTTAAGATATTTGGAAAATAATGAGAAAGTGGTATCTGTTGTTTATTTCCAGTATTTACTTGGAGTTTAATGCCTTATATACATGTTGCTTTACTACCTTTACATGTCTATCGTGTTCATCTTATACTATTAATTAACTTGCTGGCCCTCAGTGATTGTCTAATTCGACCTCTCGTCAATACCTCTCTGAGTTTAGGCGGGCGACTTACTGAGTACACGTTGTTTTTGTACTCATGCCACACTTGCTGTGCATTTTATTGCACAGGTACTTTCATAGCAATGTGGAGGATTCGAAGACTTAGGCGAGCTGCATCATCCGGAGGCAATCCGCAGCTGACAGAGTCTCTCTCTCGTACTGTATTGATTACATTATTTTAAATTTCCTCGTCCAATTTTTACTTCGGACAGGCTTGTAATGATTGTATAATTTCTTAGAAATTGTTCATGCACTTGTGACACCGGGTTCTGGGATGTGTTGGGATATGTTTGCTAAATTATAATATTTAAATCACTATTTTATTCGACAGATTTTATTTAGTTAATATGTAATAAAGTGAAAGGAAATGTTTTTCATAAATGTTAAACATCAAAAATTGTTTAAATAAATAAATGATTGGCTTGCCTGACGATGATGTCCGGCGCCATCACGACCTTAGGGAAATTTGGGTCGTGACAACAGGGGGAGCAGGTTGTTTCTCCCTGCGCATTCGAGCAGGTTATTATCATCTTCTTTGAAGGAGGTTCTGTTATTTCAACTCAGTAACTATATTTTCGATGGTTTCAAGGCTACACGCAGGTTGCTATGATGTTCAGACGTTGTTATCATACAGTATTTGTGTAGTGGTAGGGTGTTTGTCTATTTGTCGAGGAAGTGAATGACTTGAAGGGAGGTCTTCTCAGTGCATGATCTATAGGTTCAGCATTTCATTTTCAGTGGAGGAAAGGCGATCGTACTATGCATGTTCAGGTTTGGGTTAATGGGGTGACAAAACTCGGTATTTTCGAGCGTGGTGGAATTCTCAATTGTGATGTGGTGTCATCGTCCTTGTGAAACGCGTTAAGGTTTGCCAGTGTTATGGTCTTCTTCAATTTGCCTTTGGGGCAGGGTATTGTGAAATGGTGCCCGAGAAGCAGTTGTTAGAGATAACGGAGTGTAGCGATTTCGGAGTCGAATTGGTAATTCTAGTATTTGTGGCTTGATAAAGATGATCTTCTAAGAGGTTTAGAGTTGGTATCCACTCATTTGTTCATGTGCTACAGGTATGTATTTGATTTGGGGCAATATTTGGATAGCGAAGTATGAGGAAGGACGGAGCGGAAGGTGTCTCGCGGTGGTTGAATTACAAGCAGGTTGACTATGAAAAGCGGAAGTCGAACAGTTGCTTAAAGGAGAGGGTTTAACCAATTGGGGGAGTGGCAGAGTAGAATATGGGTTCTGTGGTAGGATAGCCACACGCCTTGAGGAAAGTTTACAGCAATTTGGGAATTCATGGTGGACAATGACTCGGTCCACGGATTTAATTTGGATGCAACATGACTTCGAGTTTGGAATGTATTGTTGGAATCTCAATTGATGTCAATGGGGTAAAGGAATCTTGGTGGGATCCAAGGTTATGTAATTGCAACTCCAAACTAAGTGGGGGAGCCCCCCGTCTACGGTTGGATTGTGTGGTTGTCTGCTTGTGAGGTTTCTAATTATCAGCGTTGGTGGGTTATTACGACCAAGGAAAGAAAGCATCAATGGTAATTCGAGCAAAGGAATTGAGGACGGTGTGCTATATATGGCCTTATCTATTCATGTTCAGGTTTTGGAAGGACTCAGAGTATATGCTTCTTGTGGGAGTTATGTGCAAGGAAAGGAATTCAGTCGGTTGCTCCTTTGAGAGGGTGTTCATATGCTAGTAGGGCCTTGGAGTTTAATTATAATTGGGAATAAGTCAGAGTGGGTGACTCTCAACAAAGGTCCTAGTGGGTTCAAAAATTAAAGTGTGGTGCCTAAGGATTTCGAGTTGTGGCATGGTTAAATATCGAGCTTTTGCAGTAGATTATGAAAGGGGCTTGGAGTGTTCTATGTTATCATCGATGGTTCGTGGGTTTTGAGACTGTCACGACCCAAACCGATGGGCCGTGACGGGCACCCGATACCTTACTCGATCGAGTACCAACGTAACGTATCTTTCTTATTACATTATCATATACACGTGACATACGGGCCTAATACGCCTACATAATCATTTATAAGCTCAAAACATAGGCCGACAAGGCCGTACAATCTTTCACGTATACGACATATGTCTACAAGACTCTAAGAGTACATAAATTTCATAATGGTCGGGATAGAGTCCCGCCATACCAAACAATACCCGTCTAAATCATACTAACTAAACAAGCGACTCTGAAGCAAATGGAGCGCACCAACATCTTCCGTTGAGCTGATAGCCTACTTGGAGGGCTCTCGACCTGTTTATCGGGACCTGCGGGCATGAAACGCAGCGTCCTCAGGCAAAAGGGACGTCAATACGAATAATGTACCGAGTATGTAAGGCACATAAATAAATACATAAGAGACATGAAAGAGATATAGAGTAATTGACTCAACCTGTATGTCTGGATAACTCTGAATATAATAATTCACTTTTAGCATCATGCATATGCATATGAATGTCATGTCGTGCATAGGTATATGTTTCATAATATCATCAACCTCTGAGGGCATCCCATCATATCATATCGGCCACTGTGGGCAAAATCATCACCGTATACCAGCTGATCAGGTGGTGGTGCGTATATAACGCCATAACCTTTTCCATATCCCATATACATATACATACATATATACACGTATATAACANGGATTACGCTGTACTCCGTTAATATTTCAAAATCTCACGTTAATTTGAAAGCTTGGGCACATCTTATACATTATATAATATGCATTTTCATATTAGAAGGTTTGAACGTTCTTTCTGTGTAAGAGAATCTTGCTGGACCTTTAAGTTGAAACATAATTTTCCTAAAATTTGATGGACTCTTTCAGAAGAGGTGTAGTGAATGAATTCTAATTTTTGAGATTGGTATCTTAGTTTAGGTGGGTCCCTTATTGAAAGATTGGTGTCACCATAAGGTATGACACCTTTCCCATTTTCATTATTAGTCATCAAGAAAGCTTAGGGAGCTTTCCACGTTGGGGGGTGGGGGAAATTTTAATTATTATCTACTAATTTATTAATTAACTAATTAATATCCCGTTACCCGATAATTAATCAATTATTCATATAATTAAGAATTACCTCAACTTACTTAAAATACTACTCACTATTAATGCACTTTATAAATTTTACTATCATGTCCATGTGGTACCTTGTATGGTACTAGTCCATAAATACCGGGTATTTTAGTTCGGGCCGTATTTTATCTCAAAATGTAAAATTTCAACAAAAATTATTTTCTTTAATTCGTTTACCCTTTATCCATCACGACACTTACTTATGGCTTGTTATAAATGGCATAAATGTGTATATCCTCAAGATAGTCTCATCCCTGAGTCTAGGTCGATTAATTGAAGACTAAACTTTAACCTACGAAAATGCAAGATGTAACATCTCATTTTTCGAGCTTCCATCAATTTATTTATGACGTACATTCACGTACGAAAAAATATGGGGTGTAAAAGAGACGGTGTGGTCTCGTGAAATGGGGTCACTCAGGATGATTGTGGATTGAGTTCGTTATATTTTTAATGGAGCTATTATTATTTCTAAGGCAAGTATGGGGTAAATTGGAAGAAGCTGGTTCGGTTAGTAATGGTTGAATCAGCATGACTGTGGCAGTGATCAGTTCTTCAGCGTGAAGTTATACATGGAGTTTGTGGTTGTAAACTTAGGCTTGAGCGCCACCACCACTTGGTTAATTTAGGAGGTATTTGATTCGAATGGAATGTTATGTGTAGATGGATTCCGGAAGAGTTATGATGATTTAGACCACTACTTGAGGATTGTATGTTCTGCGGTTATGGGAATTCAGTCGCGTTTTGCAATGGTTCTCCTGAAATGAGTTAAGTGAAAGGTTTTCTATATGATGGAGTGTTTATTATATTAAGTGGTTCAGGAGTTATTATGGAATTCTTGTACTCTCGCATATTGTCATGTTAGGTGTAGTGAGCGGCATGGGAGTTGAAAGTTGAGGATCAAGGTTGTGGTTCGGGGTTGAAAAGAATGTCACGAGCTCGGATGAGCAGGAAAGAACTCAGATGTTTAAGTAAGCTGGTACTATCTTTAGCGTCACCTGAGAACAGTGTCCTATGTAAGAGTCCTTGTGTACTGATTTGCGGATTCTTGATTTGCTTTGCAGCATTGTATTGTCGGTGGTATAGATGTGCAGACTTTTCTACCTGGTGCGGGAAGTCGTGGGGCGTATCCCACAGAAATATCGTATAAGTGTGACATGTAGTCATTTGATTGATTAAATATTGAAATCAAGTATGGGGATTATGGTACTATTGCTAATGTTAGAGAGTTCATACCTGAGGGGCATTCTATTCCTTGGGTTGTGGACCGCGTTAGTTTGTTTCGGATTTGACGGCTTTTCTTGTGTGTCATGAAAAAAGTTTATTGTGGATCCTTGAAAGATTATTAGCCTAGTATGGTACGATCAAAATTGGCTTGAGGTCCGTTGATGGGTCTAAATGTGGAACCAGGTCGGGGTGTGTTCATTTAGCATAGCATTTCTTATAGAGGAGTATTCGGGCATTGGAAGTTATTTTCATTGTCAGTTATTTCATGTAATACTTAATTGTGCCATGTGGGTTGTGAGACGGCTTGATTATTCGCGCATGTGTCGAGGTCCCGAGTAGTGGTGGTGTTATGTGAGCAGGATGGCTCCCGAGATGCAGATCATATATCGCACCTTAGTTGTGCTTGATTTTTGTAGCGTATGGTGCTACCCATATCCCCAGGATTTGTATTATGCACTTGGCGTGCTTGTGGTTGATATTCGGATGTTTTGGGAGTATAAGTGTTACAGCTTGATGTGTGTTTTCTTTAGATTATTATGTGTGGATCGGGTGGCACGCCGCCACGGCTACGCTATTTTGATCAGGTGGCATGCCGCCACGGGTATGTTTTTTGGATCGGGTGGCACGTTGCCACGGGTAACATGATTGGATCGGGTTGCACGTCGCAACGGTTTCATGTGTGGATCGGGTTGCACGCCACAACAATGTGATGTGGAGTACAGTTCCCTATATCTATTCTTGTGTGTTTTGTTCCTCATTTTTTGATAAAGGTTCATGGCATATTTTCAGTTGTTTAATTAGTTACGTGGGTTGAGTATTTCCTTCCAGGGTTCGTTTTCCTTATGTATCACATTCAAGTTCGTAGCTTGTTGGCACATTGGGGAATCATATGAGACTTTTGGCAGTGTTTGAGGTAGCTTTTTGCCTGAGCGGATGGTGTTGGGTGAGGCGATGTTATTGGACCTGGGATCAGTGCGATTGGACTTAGGGAGGGTATATTAAAGAGCAAAAAAATCAGTATTTAGTTCAAAATGAAGTGATTGTTGTTGTCAGGAGGAGAGACTCCACGATTTGTGATTCGGTAGGTGGTTATAGTTTCTACACATCTCTTCCGTTGTGGCAGTATTGCGAGAGTTGGAATAGGGATTATACATGTTAGGAGGTGTAGTACGGGCTTTAGATTAGTTGCCTTGGGCTCACGTTGGGTTCGGTGTCTGGTGATTGATACGGTGTTCGTGTGTGATGTTAGGCTACAATATCATGTTTTAGTCGATTATTACATTCCATTTTACTGCACTTTAGTTGAGTTTGAGCTTCAATCGCTAGTGTTTTGCACTAATTATGTGTTTTATTCCTTGTAGGAGTTATTATGAGCTATGTAGATATTATGCAATGAATTAAAGTGATTTGGAGCTTTGAAGTCTGAGTAAAATCTCAAGGAATTAAGCCGGGATTGAGTTCGGGGATCAACGGATGATAGTGGAACGAAAAGAAGAATCGAGCAGGCATATTGCGCAGTGTCTAGTAAAATACACAAAATGTTTTGCTCAGAACTCCATTTGGGCTCCACAATATATTGTTGGAAATCTAATTCAACAGGCTACAACTTTCATTTTCTGAGTTTTCCCAAATTCTCAACTAGTGTGGCGCACTGGGCGACGCATTAGTGTAAAAATCTGTCAGAAAATAGCAAACTTTAGAGACTGGGCTTTTGGGGTCTGACAGGAAAAAGCACTAAACCAAAGTCTGAACATCTAATGCAAGCGGCCTCTCACCGACTGGAATGAACGCAAGGCTGCCCATACTCGCTTTCTTTCTACTCTAGGCGTCGGCCACCACATTGGCCTTCCCGGGATGATACAAGATGGTGATATCATAGTCTTTCAATAGCTCCAACCACCTCATCTTCCTCAAATTGAGATCCTTTTGATTGAACAAATAATAAAGGCTCCAATTATCCGTGAAAACCTCACACGATACACCGTAAAGATAGTGCCTCCAAATCTTCAGCGCACGAATAATGGCTACCAACTCTAAGTCATGGACAGGGTAATTATTCTCGTGAACCTTCAACTACTGCGATGTATATGCAATTATCCTGCCCTCCTGCGTCAATACTGCACCGAGCTCAACATGGAACGCATCACAATATACCGTATAAGATCTTGAACTTGTGGGCAACACCAACACCGACGTTGTAGTCAAAGAAGTCTTGAGCTTCTGAAAGCTCGCCTCACACTCGTCTGACCATCTGAACGGGGCACCCTTCTGGGTCAACCTGGTCAATAGGGCTGCTACAGATGAAAACCCCTCCACAAATTGACGGTAATAGCCCGCCAAAACCAAGAAACCCCTGATCTTTGTGGATGAAGTGGGTGAAAGCCAGTTCTGAACTGCTTCAATCTTCTTAGGATCTACCTGTATTCCCTCTGTTGATACAACGTTCCCCAAGAAAGCGACTGAATCCAACCAAAACTCGCACTTTGAACGTTCCCTCAGTTCTGAACTGCTTCAATCCTAAGATGCTGCTCATGCTCCTCTCGACTGCGGGAGTAGATAAAGATATCATCAATAAACACAATCACAAAGGAGTCCAGATAAGGCTTGAACACTCGGTTCATCAAATCCATAAATGTTGCTGGGGCATTTGTCAACCCAAAGGACATCACTAGGAACTCATAATGCCCGTACCAAGTCCGAAAAGCTATCTTAGGGACATCAGATGCCCTAATCCTCAATTTATGGTAGCCATATCAATAATGTTGGCAGGCACAACTCTAAGAGAAAAAACTGACAGTACTCTATGACATCACAGATTAGGATATGCTTCCTTGAAAACTCTAAAACACTTTCCAACTTTACAAAATAAAATAAGTAGTAGTGATATTGAAGATTGTGACATTTGTCCTCTAGCTAAGCAGTGTAGACTAAAATTTCTTGTTAGCAATTCAAGATCAAGTAAGTTTTTTCAGCTTGTGCATTTAGATGTTTGGGGACCTTATAAGGTGCCCACTTATGATAGAAAATAATATTTTGTTACTATAGTAGATGATTTTAGCATATATATACATGGGTGTGTTTGATAAGTACCAAATGTGAAGTTGTAGACTTGTAGTTATGCTGAGGAACTTTATCTTCAATAGTAAATAACCAATTTGTTGTCACTGTGAAATGCTTGAGATCTGATAATGGGAGTGAATTTTTTAACTCCAAATGTAATGAATTTCTTGCTTCTCTGGGTGTAGTGCATCAAAGTAGTTGTGCCTATACTCCCCAATAAAATAGGGTTGTGGAGAGCAAACATAAGCACATTCTTGAAATGGCTAGAGCATTGAAGTTTCAAAGTGGAATTCCTGTTAAATTCTAGGGAGAATGTGTGAGAACTGCAGTGTATTTTATAAATAGACTGCCAACACCTGTACTATCAGGCAAGACTCCATATGAACTGCTTTACAGGAAATAAGCTAATATAGAACATTTGAGGGTGTTTGGTTGCATGTGCTATATAAGTAGCTTTCCAAGGGGAGATAAGTTTGCCCCTAGAGCAAGAAGGACTGTATTTATTGGTTATTCTGATACCCAAAGGGGTTATAGTGTTTATGACTTAGAAAATAAATACTTCCTTGTTAGTAGAGATGTTGTTTTTAAAGAGCATATATTTCTTTTTAAGAATCTTTCTAGCAATGCAGAAGATATGTTTGTGCTAGATATGGTTGCTATGCCTCCACTTCTTCAGGACAGTGTTATACAACCATCTATGCAGAGTACTTATTCTACACAGAATATAGCCACATTGCAGGGTGACTCACACTCAGCTGAACCTGATACTTCTGTAGCAGAAATGGATGACATGGATCTTCAAAATAACCACATGAACACTGACAGTGCCACATCTTAAAGGGAGTTGAATGATACAGTTCCTGTTGATCCAACAATTGTTGAAGTAGCTCCTGCAAGTACAGCACCAGTAGCTTCTGAACATGATTTCATTCTAACTAAAGGGCCTCCATTAGTACATGTCAGGCCACAAAGATCCCATGCTCCTCTTCTCTGGATGAAAGATTATGTTTCCACCTCTGTGACAAGAAAGTATTTCATATCATCTCACATAACCTATCATCACCTTTCTCCAAGTTACCAATCTTATCTAGGAGTTTTTTCTGTATTGACTGAAGCTAGAACCTTCAAAGAGGCAGCTCAAAATCAGCAGTGGATAGAAGCTATGAAACAGGAGATCAAAGCTCTTTAGGACAAATCCACTTGGGAGATTGTGTCTTTGCCTCCTGGCAAGAAACCAATTGGGTCAAAATGGGTTTACAAGATTAAATATAAATCCAATGGTGAAGTGGAAAAGTTTAAGGCACAACTGGTTGCAAAAGGCTATATTCAATAGGAAGGCTTGGATTACCATGAGACATTTTCTCTAGTGGCTAAAATGGTTATTGTATGCACTGTTATCAGTGTGGCTGCACCTAAAGGTTGGCATATTTTTCAAATGGATGTCAACAATGCCTTCCCTCAGGGAGACTTAGTTGAGGAGGTTTACATGGAACTTCCACATGGATTTCAAAATCAAGGGGAGTATCAGGTGTGCAGGCTATTAAAATCCCTCTATGGATTGAAGCAGACATCAAGACAGAGGAACATAAAGCTCACCACTGCCTTGTCAGATGCGGGATACATACAGAGTGCCCATGATCATTATTTGTTTACTAAGAAGCATGAAACAGACATTGTGATCATCCTCATTTATGTGGATGACCTTCTGATAACAAGAAGTTCTCAGTTTTTGATAGATGAATCTAAGAGTACTTTACATAAGTTCTTTAAGGTTAAATACCTAAGAGAGATTAGATACCTCCTGGGAATTTAAGTCATGAGATCAAAAGAGGGAGTTCTTCTAAACCAGAGAAAATATGCATTAGAACTGATTTCTGATGCAGGATTGAGTGGTTGCAAACCTATTGCAACACCAATGGAGCTGAATCACAAACTTACTACAGTGGATTGCGACAATCATGTCGGTAGGACAGATGATACACAACTGGAAGAAGTGGGCACCTATCAAACGCTGGTTAGGAAGTTGCTCTATTTGACTATTACGAGACCTGATATATGCTTTGCAGTACAAGTTTTAAGATAATTCATGCAACAACCAAAAGGTCACATATGGATGATCCACTAAGAGTGGTCAAATATATTAAAGGGGCACCGAGCTTAGGGATATTACTGAAGAAAGGGGAGACTCAAACACTCACTGGTTTTTGTGACTCAGATTGGGCATCGTGTCCCAACACCAGAAGGTCTGTGACATGTTGTGTTATCAAGCTAGGTGATTCTGTATTGTCATGGAAATCCAAGAAACAACAGACCATTATAACGTACCCTGCTATGCACAGTGCAACTCATGAAAAGCAAAAAGTTTGTAGTTTTTCCTATTTCGACTAAGAAAAGGGAATTTTGTCTAGGCCCGACCCTACTTGGTATAAATACATGGAAAAAGGTATTTTCTGGACTTTTTGACAAATCTAAGACCTAAGGAGGCTAGAGAGAATGTGGAGAAGCAAAAGCATGAGGAATTCATCATTCAATCTTCACTCAAGACAAGAGTTTGGATCGTTTTATGCTTTTCTTTATATTTGTGATGAATTACTCCATATCTATGGAGTAGTTCTCTTTAGGTTTTGATGGATATGGTGTATCGATACTTGTTTGTGGATAATTAACTCTAGTTTTATGTATTGAATCATTTTGAATGTTTTAACTGTTGCATCTTTATTCACTTGTTCATGTAATTTAGAGAGGCATAACTTGTGATATTGTTGCATTATATTTTATTGGTTGAAGTCATTAAGTCTTCTTAGTAATCAGAAGACGCTAGTTGAATTGTTGATTAAACTTAATTAGGAGGATAATTGATAGAGGTTCTCCTAAAGACTAATCCACCACGAATTCTTGCATATCTTCACATGCTTAAAATTGGTTCATATTGTTAGGTTGAGACTTAATCGAGAGAGGAGTTTTTACTAATCAATTGAACTAATAATCAATTGAATTAGAGAGATTCATTTGAACATTAAAAGTGAATTATCTAGAGTTAAATCCCAAACATTTATCTTGCACCTATCCTATCAACCCTATTTCTCCCAGTTGATATCCTTCCTTGCTTGTTACTTGCATTGTTTATCACTAGTCAATAGTTTAGACTCTTAGTTAATTTAAGTTTAAATCACATAATTCTCAATTGTTGATCATCTTGGATAGTAATCGAGCTATAAACTACGAAAATACTGTTTAACTCCAATCCCTGTGGATACGATATTATATTTTACTATATTCGGCTAGCAAGCATATTTAGTGTGTGTTTCAAGCTCGTCAAATTTTGGCCTCGTTGCCGGGGATTGGCAATCTATAGTGTTTGAAATATTTTGTAGTGTTAATTCAGGAATTTTTCTTTTTCTTTTTATTTTACTTTTCTCTTTTTACGTTTGGGTGTTCTTTGACTGTGCACAGGATTCAGGTTAGATTGGTGCATGACCCGATCTTCTAGGAAGGAATTGCAACCATACGAACCAGAAATCAAGAAACATTTGCGACAGTTGAGGAAGGAAGGAAATGTCTCCGAGAATACAGAAACGGTTGGGAAATCCTCAACCAAAGAAAAGATGGCGGGAGATGATGATAATGTTGATTTGGCTGCGAGAGAGGCAGCCTAACTCAGAGAGAAAGCTGCAAGAGATGCTGAAGAAGAAACACTCAGAGATGCACAAATTGCTTATGAGGAGGAGAGAGCTCGAAGAATGGCTCAGAATCAGCCCATGGGTGCAGACCAGTTTGGAAAAGTAGCTCCCGACCAAGGGATACCACTTGGTGATTATGCTAGACCGGTCTACAACTAAGGTTTATCAAGTGTGAGACCACCTCCAATAGCAGCCAACAATTTTGAGCCGAAGCAAGGGTTGCTTCAAACCCTCCAAAACAAATGTGTCTTCAGAGGAAAGATGAACGAAGATCCAAACAATCATCTAATGGACTTCGAGGAGATCATGAACACCTTTCAATACAATGGTGTGTCACAAGATGTGGTGTACTTAAGGGAATTCCCCTTCACTCTAAATTATGATGCAAAGCACTGGCTTCGAAGCTTGCCCCAATGATCAATTAAAACATGGGAGGAGATGACCTCAAAATATCTTGCTAAATATTTCTCCTCAGCTAAGACGGGCAAGTTTAGAAGAGAAATCCATAACTTTTGCCAGAATGAGACTGAGACTGTGTTTGAAGCATGGGAGAGGTTTAAAGAGATTGTGTGAAAGTGTCAACACAGCGGAATTGAACTCTGGATGAAACTCCAGGACTTTTGGGATGGTTTGACACCGACCTCACACAGAACATTGAGCAATGCAGTTGGAAGTTCGTTAATGAAGAAGACTCCAGAGGAGATAGTCAATATTATAGATGAGTTATCTGAAGATGAAAATCAGTGACCCTCAGGGATTGCTGAAAGAAGAAGATCAACTGGTATTCACCAAGTTGATACTAACACATCTGTTCAGGTACAACTTGATGCCATGGAAAAAGAAATCAGGAAGTTGACCTTAGCTTCAATACACAATGAGCCTCATGCAGCATGTGATATATATGGAAGAGGACACCCTATTCATGAGTGTTAAGCTAATATGGAGGAAGTTAATATTGTGGGTAATTACAACTTCAATGCAATGGGTCAGAAGAACCCCGGTTTTTCATGGAGTTCACCTGAGGGTACAGCAAATTCATGTCAACAATATAACTCCAGATTTTAAGGAGCTCCTGGTTTTGTGAATCAACAGAGGCTACAGTTTCAGCCTCAACAGCCAATTCAGTCTTAGAAGATCTGATGAAGTCACCCATTGTCCAAACAGATGAGAGATTAGATGCTCATGGAACAGCTATCAAAGAACTTGGGACAGGTTTGCGTAACTTGGAGAAACAAGTGGGACAAATTGCAAATATATTATCTGAGAGGATCCCAAGTACTCTGCCAGCTGATAATGAAAAGAATCCCAAAGAAAGGGTAAATGTTGTGGTCTTGAGAAGCGGACAAGTGTTGAAAGATCCCACTCCAATTCAAAAAGAAGTTGTGCCTAAAAAAGAAAGTGGGGAGGATCTGAAAATTGAAGACGATGATTAAAAGGCTGAGAAGAAGAAAGGCAAGAAGGGAGCTGAGAAAAAGAAAAAGGAGGAAACTTTAAGAAGGGAGGAATCCAATGAAGAGAGCAAGAACATGCCTCCTTTACCTTTTCCTCAAAAGCTGTATAGAGAAAAGCTGGGCAAGCAGTTTGAGAGATTTCTAAATATGCTGAGACATGTTAATGTAAACTTGCCAGTAACAGAAGTTCTCTCACAAATGCCATCTTACGCCAAATTCTTGAAGGAGATCCTTACGAAGAAGAGGAAGATAGAAGAGACCTCAATGGTCAAACTTACAGAGCATTGTAGTGTTGTCTTGCAAAATAAACTCCCACAAAAGTGTGGAGATCTAGGGAGTTTTACTATACCTTGCTCTTTAGGCACTCTTAACTTTGATAAATCTTTATGTAATTCAAGTGCCTCAATTAATCTAATGCCATTGTCTATTTACAGGAAATTGGAGAATGAGATTGAAGAGATAAGGTCGGAGCCAATATCTTTGCAGCTGGCAGACCAAACAACTATAACACCCGAGGGGATAGTAGAAGATGTTTTGGTGCGGGTGGATAAGTTCGTATTTCCTGTAGATTTCATAGTGGTGAATATAGAGGAGAACAAGGAGGTCCCCCTCATCCTAGGAAGACCATTTTTAGAAACGGGTAGAGCTATACTGGATATACATGATAGAAAACTCGTTCTTAGAGTGAGTGAGGAGACTGCGACTTTTGAGATGAATTGTAACAACCGGAGTGAAAAATGAGAAGCTAGCTGCAAGTGTTGAGTGGAAGGTGAAGGGTGTGAAAGAGAAGGCAGTTGTTAGTGAAAAAGATAAGTGTGGGGTGTACCCCAAGAAGGCTGAGAAGAATTTGTCTTCATGGATGTGTGCATTGGTTCAGGCGCATGTAATGGGGCCCGACTTCGACTCAGACCCCAACTAAAGATTCAGGGAAGTTTCCTCTACCTTTTGCTTTTTAAGTGTCATGGGGATATCCAACAAACTTAAAGTGTGGGGTGGGGGATATGTTTGTATGTATGTTGTATGTATATTAAGTTGGTTTTTTGTTTTGGTTAGTTTTAGTAGTTAGAAAAAAATTGAAAAAAAAACATAGAAATTTTATAAATTTTGACTTTTCCCGACGATGGATATCACTCGACGGGTTTGTTGAGGGATTAAAGTCGAAAGAAAAAAAAAGACAAAAAAAAAATTCTTTTGTAGGTAGTGTATTAATTCCCCTTTGGTTTTTCTTTGTGTCGCAGTTCTTTTTCAAGGCTTTTGTTTGAACCGGGTGTAGCTGGTTTTTATTTTTTGTAGTAGTAGAAAACCTTGTGCTATGAATTGAATTGGAAGCAATATCTCTTGACTTTATTATGCTTTGAGAATAGTGAGTGCTTTAGTTGTGACGCTTAGGCTCAGTTTTTTACTCTTGTATAAGTGCCTTAAATTGTTTGATTTTAGCTTTGCTTAATTTTTTGACTAGAGTGTCTTGATGCGGCCAATCTTGAGTGAGTCATGTGCCTTGTGTGTGTGAGGTTTTTGTGTTATTCTGTATATTGCATTTTATGTCTAGAACTTTCCCCGTGTGTTTGGAAAGCAAAATAGTAGTTTTATGCAGTCTTGGAAGTGATATAGGCGTTTCTTTATTGAGCCAGTTATATGCTTTTACCAACCTAATTGTTATGTATCTTAGTTAACCTCGTTGAGACTGTAGTCATGTTTCTTTGGCAACCACATTACAAGCCTTACCTTTTTGTTTGAATTGACCATCTATTTGAACCATTTACCTCTCGTGAGCACTTGAAATTGTATGAAATTTGTAAAAGTTGAAGTGTGGAGTGGTTGGTATGGCTTTTGAGTGAACTATTGAAATAATGAGAAAGGTGCACTGTTTTGAAAAAGTAAGAGCCACTTGAATTAAAAAAGAAAGAAAAAAATATATAGTTATATGATTGTGAAAAATGATCTTTGATAAGTGGTAACTCTTGATGCAATTGTGCTTAAATATTTTGGGAGTTGATGTATATTGGTGTAAAGGTGGAGTTTTGGTTTGACATAAGTGTAGAGTTTTGAATGTTAAAGTGTATGTATTAAAGTACTTATGGGGTTGTAGTCACTCTAATATCTAAATGTATCCTACCCGTCCTGCAGCCTACATTACAACCCAGTTAAAAGTCCTACTTGATCCTTGACTGAATGAGCTCAATTAGTAGAGTAGTACACTACTGGCAAGCCTATGGTGCATCTTTTGTGGCACATAAATGTCGTTTTTGAGAGTGAATGAATTCTTTCTATCTCGAGTTCCTAATTGTTCTCGGAAAATAGCTCCCAATATCGGGGTGTCGCTAAGCCATGAGCATCTATACATAATCAGTCTAGAAATAAAATGACTATAACAGTTCGGATCTAAATACAACGAAAGAAAAGATAAGGAAGGAGAAAACAAGGTCTGCGAACGTCAGGCAGCTTCCTCCATATCTCCAACAGTCAGCTACGTGAACTATCAACACCCTCCGCATCCAGAAACAAAATCTGATAACAAAATTTACTCAAATCCTATAACAAAATACCATTCAAAACCTCAAAATTCTAGCCCAAGAACTCTTCCTCGTTTTCCCCAATTTTTCACCCCAGGTCACAAATTAGATGATAGAATTAAAGGCATAATCATGGAATTTGACCAAAATTAGATAGGAATCACTTACCCCAAACACCCACACCAGAATCTCTCCAAAAATCTCCTTCGACCGAGCTCCCACTTCAATTTTTGTGTTATGAGCTCAAACCCTCATTTTTTAATCTTATAATTTTGCCTAAGTGCGCCTTCTTCGCAAACGTAAAAAGAGCCTCGGTTCCCGAAGCACAAACTTGACTGCCCGGAAAAACTCTCTTTCGCGAATGTGAACTCTACCTCACGAACGCGATGCCTTTCCTTGCTTGTCCTACTCGAACGCGTCCACCTGGACACGAATGCAATGTTTTAGGTCCTGGTGCCCAAGCTTGTACACCCTTCTACGCGAATGTCAGTTCCCTATCTCGGTCGCGATGCACATCAACCCTAACCTTCACGAACGCGGATCACTCTTCGCGAATGCATCTCACTCTTCGCTAACGCGAAGAAAATCTTCTCGCATGACCCCAGATACACTTTGCGAACGCGAGACCTCTCTCGCGAGCACATAAGAGGAAACCAGCAACAACAAATTCCAACAGTCATCATCCAACATGCTAAGTCCAAAAATGATCCGTTAACCACCCAAATATCATTCGAGGCCCCAGGACCTCAACCAAACATACCATTACGTCCCAAAACATCATACTAACTTAGTTGAATCCTCAAACCACTTCAAACAGAACCGTTGCACCCCAAGGTGACACGCTAAGCCGAATAAACTCCTTATCAAGGAGTTCCTGAAGTTGCTCCTTCAATTCCTTCAACTCAACTGGTTTCATACGATACGGTGGAATAGAAATGGTCTAAGTGTCTGGCACCAAGTCAATACCAAAGTCAATATCCCTGTCGGGCAGCATGCCCGGCAGGTTTGCAGGAAATACATCGGAAACTCCCGCACCACCGGAACAGAATCAATAGTGGGAGCATCAGCACTAACATCCCTCACAAAGGCCAAATAAGATAAAAGAAAAAACCTTTCCCAACCATCCGTTGGGCCTTCAAATAAGAAATTACTCTACTGGGAACATAGTCTATAGAACTGCTCCAATCAACCCTCTACTGGGAACATAGTCTATAGAACTGCTCCAATCAACCCTCGGCAACCCTGGCATCGCCAATGTCACGTTCTTAGTGTGACGATCTAGAACAACATGACATGGGAACAACCAATCCATACCCAAGATCACGTCAAAATCGACCATACTAAGTAATAACAGATCAACTCTAGTCTCACAAGGCATATCCAGATAATGAGCAAAATACGAGGACACGTATGAATAAGTGGAACCAGGGTCAAATAATACAAAGGCATCCATGTGGAAAACTAAGACAATACTTGTGATCACTGCATCTGAAGAAATGGCATCTAGTCTAGTAGGGAGAGCATAGAATCAAGCCTGATCGGCCTCCTCCTCTAGGGCGACCTCTAGCTGATCGGGCGCCATCCCGAGCTGGCTGAGCGGGTGGTGTAGCAAATGTTACAGAAGATACAACCTAACTCCTCTATTGTGGACCTCCCTGACGACAATGACAATGTCTCCACACATGCCCAAACTCCCCGCACTCAAAACAACTCCCTGGTGTTGGTGGTGGGGACTGAAGGGAGCCCCGAGCACCGAGATAACTGGTAGAAGAACCTGGCATAGAAGAGCCCTGATGGAGCATGGAACGAACTCTGAGTTGGAAGGGCACTGAGAGATGAGTGACCTTGTTGATAATTGTGTGAACTATGGCTAGATGATGCACCACGGTGAACTAGGCAAGCCATCTCTGCATACTTATAACGACGACCCCTATCGTGGTAGAAACTGACCCTCGGAAGGAATACCGTTGAATCCATCCTGTCCACGAGGCCGCTTGGCTTCCCTCTCAACCTGCTCCTCGCTACGGACCATCTCTACCTGATGAGCAATGTCGACAACCTTATCAAAAGTAGCACCATACACCCTATATCTAGTCATAAGAAACCGCAGCTGAAATGTGAGGCCCTCAATCAACCTCCTAATCCTCTCCCTATCATTGGGAACCAACTAGACTACATGAAGGTCCAACTCAAAGAACCTCATCCTCATACTGCGTCAGATACATATCACCCTGACGAAGCTGCTCAAACTGCCTGCACAGCTCCTCTCTGCGGGACTGAAGCACGAACTTCTCCAGGAAGAGAACGGAGAACTCCTACCACGTAAGTGGTGCTGCGTCGACCGGCCTACGCTTCTCATAAGCCTCCCACCAACTGAAGGCAACCCCAAAGAACTGAAAAGTAGTGAACGAGACCCCGCTGGTCTTCAGAATACCTAATGTATGGAGAATCCTCTAACACTTGTCCAAGAAACCATGGGCATCCTCCGCCTCTATACCACTGAAAGATGGAGGATGGAGTCTCCCAAACCTCTCCAATCTTCGTTGCTCATCATCAGACATAACAAGAACCACATGGTCCTGAGCAGCTGCAACCGGCTGGCCTGGTAGTGCCCCCGGTGTTTAGAGTCCCTATATCACCTGCTTTGGCGTGCGGGCGATGGGATTTTGAGTACCTTCCCCGGCCTGAGAAGTGGCTACTGCGGCCGAAACAGAGACCGCCTAAGCAAGACTAGTGCACACGGTCAGAATCTGAGTTAAGGCTTCCTAAAGGCCTAGAATCACAATGGGCATGGGCGGTGCCTGAGCTAGCCCCAATGACTCCTCCACAACTGGGACCTACTCCTGAACAAGGGCAACTAGTGGATCTGCAGGTGCTGTCCTAGCTGCTGTGCGAGCTGCACCTCTGCCTCTACCGCGACCTCAGTCTCTCCCGGCCCTGACTGGTGGCACTGGTCTTTGTCCATCCTGTCTAATAGTATGTGTCCTCACCATCTATGAGAAAATAGAACAACCAAAGTTTAGTTACTAGAATCAACATATTCGCACGACAAGAATTCAAGAATGTGAAGTTTCCTAAGGGTTCGGCAGCCTCTCGAAGATAAGTATTGACGTCTCCGTACCGATCCGCAAGACTCTACTAAACCTGCTCATGACTCGTGAGACCTATGTAACCTAGGCTCTGATACCAACCCGTCATGATCCAAATCCTAACCTATCGTGATGGCGCCTATCAATGGTACTAGGCAAGCCGACATTTCCAAAATATTTCCAATGTTTCATAGAAAATGAATCAAAAGTTTTTAAATAAGCAAAGTTTTTGTAAACCGTGGTAAAACCCAAAATACAAGTGCGAAAAATAGCTCCCAATATCAGGGTGTCACTAAGCCATGAGCATCTATACATAATTAGTCTAAGGATGAAATGACTATAACAGCTCGGATCCAAATACAACGAAAGAAAAGATAAGGAATGATAAAACAAGGTATGTGAACGCTAGGCAGCTACCTCGCTATCTCCAACGATCAGCTACGAGAACTATCAACACCCTCCGCGTCCAAAAACTCCTGGATCTGCACACGAAGTGTAGGGTGTAGCGTGAGCACAACCAACTCAGTAAGTAATAATAATAAATAAGGAACTGAAAGATAGTGACGAGCTACACAGTTATAAATCATTTTCAGTAGTCTCAACAAGGAAAATAGACATGCTTCCCAAATCCGGCAAATCAAGTCAAATCAATTTGTTTATCAAGTTCAAGTAAAATCGGGTAAATATATCTTTCAGAAGTTTTCAAAACATTGATATAAGGCAACTATGTGCAACAATAATGAAATCATATACAGCCTTTCAGGGCAACAATCACTCAGTCCTCCCATTCACTCCAACCTCACAATCACTTATTCCTCACAGTCACACATTCCTCACAATCACTCTGCACTCGGCACTCAGCACTCGCACTCAGTAGGTACCTGCGCTCATTGAGGGATGTACAGACTCCGGAGGGCTCCTTCAGTCCAAGCGCTATATCAAGCCAATTGTAACGACCCGACTTGTCATTTTAAGAATTTATGACCCGTTCAGCGACTTAAGGTCTTGAGAAACTTTGTATATATATATATATATATATATATATATATATATATATATATATATATTATGACCTGCGTGCCTGGTCGAGTTTGGTTTTTCAGAAGAATCGAAATTAAATTTAAAGAAAAATTCTCATTTTGAAGATTAAATGGAAAGAGTTGACCGGAGAGTTGACTTTGGAGCAAACGACCTCGGAATGGAATTTTGATGATGTAAATATCTTTGAATGGTGATTTCGAACTTAGGCGTATGTCCGGATTTGGATTTGGAAGTCCGTAGGACAATTCGACGCATTTTGGCGGAAGTTGGAAAACAGAAGATTTTTTGGAAAATTTGACCAAAGGTGGAAATTTTGATAACGAGGTCGAATTTCGATTCCAAAAACTGAAATAGCTCTGTTACATCATTTATGACGCGCTTGCAAAATTTGAAGTCATTTCGGATTAATTTGTTATGTTTCGGCGCAAAATATAGGAGTTGGAAGATTTGGAAACTCATAATTCGATTCGATGCGTGATTCGTAATTTCGGTGTTGTTTGACGTGGTTTAAAGTCTCAACTAAGTTCGTACTGTATTTTTGGACATGTTGGCATATTTGGTTAAAGTCCCGAGGGCCTCGGGTGGATTTCGGAAGGTTAACGGAGTTGATTTTGGATATTGAAGCTGCTGATTTTTTTTCTGTTGTTCTGGACAGCATCTGGTGCATCGCTTCTGCGATGCCTTGGTCGCAGAAGCGACATTGCAGAGGCGTGAAACTCGTCGCACAAGCGACTGGAAAGGCGGCTGGACAGTGCTGGGCGTTCATTGCAGAAGCGAGCTCGCAGGCGTGATAAATCTGTCACAGGTGCGAAACTGGGCAGCAACATAAGGACCAAAAACCAGTCATTTTTCTATTTTTGATGGGGACTTTGGGAGTTTATATATCGCAATCTATAAAGAATTTGGAGATGATCCAAAAGTGAAGTTGTAGCCCTTTGTGTCTAGTTTTCAGAAAATTCAAACTGTTTGTCATTTGGAGTTGGGTACAAAAAGTTATGATTAATACTCTAAAGGCTGTCTGGAAAGAGTTTTGAAATTGCCAGAAATTTTTGTTTCACGGGGCTGATTTTGGGAGCTTATATCTCGCCATTTGTAAGGAACTGGGTGATGAGCAACACATGAAAGTACTAGCCCTTGGTGTCTAGTTACCAGAAAGTCAAACCATTCATCATTTGGACATTTGTACAGAAAGTTATGACTGATTTAGTGAAGGCTGGTACTACCTTTTGTTTTGGCTGGAAATAATGAGCAAGTCGCATTTCATAGATGCGACTTGCCTGAAAAGAAGCTAGCCATTTTTATTCATTCTTGATGATTTTAAAGCTCGGGAGAAGAAATTTTCAGCAGATTTTTCAAGGAAAACATTAAGGTAAGTGTTCCTTATCCTATATTGATTATATTTCACGATTCCATACTAATTTACATTATGAATCCGTGAATATATGGAAGAAAAATCAATATTTTTGCAAAATCTTCCAAAAATGAAATTTTAAGATTTGGAGGTCGAGTTGTTATCGGAATTTGATAAAATTAGTATGGTTGAACTCGTATTAGAATGGGTGTTTGGATTTTGTAAAAATTATGTCGGGTTCCGAGGGGCGGGTCCCATGTTGACTTTTGGTTGACTTTTTAGAATAAAATTTTAAGTCGATGTTATATTATCCGGAATTGTTTCCGATGAATTCTAATGAAGTTATAAAATTAATTTGGATAGATTGGAGCTATCCGGAGGTCGATTCAAACAAGAAGGCGATTTTGGAATATCGGCCTAACTTTAAAACGGTAAGTATCTTGCCTAACCTTGAGTGGGGGAATTGCCCCTTAGGAATTGAGTCTTATGTGGAAATTGTATGAATGAAAATTATGTACGCGAGGTGACGCGTACGTACTTGGTTTATATGTGCAAATTATATCGGTTAAAATTCATAGACACCCTTATGTACTAAAGTGAAAAATTATTGGAACTTAGTAAATCCTTGATTTGTCATGCCTCATCCTTTGTTTTTCGGGTTTGTATTTATATGATAATTTTGTGTAATTGCCATTTAGATTTTCATGTGAATTCTGTGTGTTTGTTGATTTGATATTTCTTGAAAATAATTATAATATGGGTTTTTCCAACTGCGAATAATTAATTAAGTTTAAATTGAGGTATCAATATATTTATCAAAAATTTGAGTTAAAGAAGGTGTCGTTTTATGCTGAGTTAATTTTCCATCTTTATTGTTATCGAGGTTTTATAAACGTTGTGTGGAGCCTTGGGCTATTAGCTGTGAAATTATTTAATTTTGTTGTATCTTTGGAATTTAGTTGTGGCCTATGGGCAATTTATAATGTTTTGTATTGTCGTGGTAATATCTGTGCAAATTATTGTGTGATTTGGATTACTGTTATGCGGCGGATAAGGGTGGCATTCCACTGTTGATATTATGTGGGTATAAGGGTGGCGCTGTGGTTATGTGTGTTGGGATATTTTCTGGGCGGAGCGATAAGGGTGGCTATTAAACGGAACGATAAAGGAGGCTAACATAGGAGCGATAAGGGTGGCTATAGGAGAGATAAGGGTGGCTATTTTCGAGGTGATATGTGATGATGTGGGATTAATGTATTGGTGATTTTTATGTGATATTGTGATTTTCTTGTGAATTCTTTTATATATTGCGCGATTTATTTTATAAATTCAATAAATTTGATAATAGTCAGATATATGTTGAAATTATAAGCCTGTGGATATTGTCGGACGGATTATGATATGGGAACGAGGTGCCGGAGAAATATGATAAATTTATTATTGGCACGTGAATTGTCCGTGCATTTATAATATGAAATATGGGTACGAGGTGCCGTGGTTATATAATAAAAATGATATTGGCATGTGAATTGTCTGTGCAGTTGTGATATGAAATGTGGACACGAGGTACCGTGAGTAAATAATGATGATATTGTCACGTGAGTTGTCCGTGCGGTTGTGATAGAGAAATTTGGTACGAGGTGCCGTGGAAATATGAAAGTGGGCTGAGACCCGTATTTTATGATTATGAAATGAGGTGTCACATGATGACTTTTATTTGAAAGGATTATATTCAAAATATCATTTGAAATAATTATATTCGAAAAATATTTATTTGAAAGAATTATATTCGAAATATATTTATTGAAAAGTATTATATCCTAAAGATTATTACTTGGAAGATTTGTAGGCGAAAGATTTATATTTGAAGGACTTGATAATTGGTTATACTTGTATTCATTATTTGTTGAGCAATATTTATGGCGTTCTTGTTGCCCCGATATTTATATCAATGGTTGATTATTGTTGCCATCATTATTATTTGTTTCCTATTATTTTTGTATGCTATATTGCACAGGTTATTAAACTAGTGAATGTCTTGACTGTACCTCGCCACTACTCCACCGAGGTTAGTCTTGATACTTACTGGGTACCAACCGTGGTGTACTCATACTACACTTCTGCACATTTTGTGCAGAGCCAGGTATTGGAGATACCGGACTCGAGCAGAGTTAGTGTGTTGATCGCAAGGGATTCAAGGTAGAGCTGCTTGGTCGTCGCAGTCCCTTGGAGCCTTTCCATTTTATTGTACTGTTAATTATTATTTCAACAGTATTGTATATTCGATCCTTGAAGATCCTTGTTTGTATTCAATTAGAGTTCGTGACTCAGTATTACCAGTCTTGGAAGGTTGTTTGATTATTTCGGTTGTTAGTTTTGACACTTATTTCTATTTCTATTTCTTGTAATAAATTCTATTTCAAAAAAATGGCTTGAATTATAATTGTAATTGTAATCAGCTTACTAAGTGTCATCACGACTCCTGTGGTGAGATTTTGGGTCGTGACACCAATCATGGCATAAATTAATTAAACATGATGCGGTGTGCAGCCCGATCCCATAAATATCCTCACAGTCAGGCCCCCGGCCTCACTCAACCATAAATCTCTCCAATCTCTCGAGCTCTCAGAAATCAGGAAAAATCAGCCCAAACAACAATATGATGTATCAACAAGAATAATAGAGGCTGAGATACGATATGCGAATAAAAACTGAGACCGAGTAGAAATAGCATTTAGCAGGTAATTCAACATGTAACACGGCATTTTTGGGTCCCAACAGTACCAACACATAGCCTAAACATGGACTCTAACATGATGCACAGTCAAATTTCTATAACACATGAAGAGCATATAGCTAACAACAAGTTTATTCAACTTTTCAATTTCACGGAATGGACCAAGTCACAATTCCCACAATGCACACACATACGCCCGTCACCTAGCATGTGCGTCATCTCTAAAACAATCATATAACACCAAAATTCGGAGTTTCATACCCTCAGGACCATATTAAAACGGTTACTTACCTCAATCCGAGAAAAACTCTACTCCAATATGCCTTTGCCTCGCGAATCGGCCTCCAAACGTCCCGAATCTAGCCACAAGCAGTACAATACAATAAATACGGGCTAAAGGAATCAATTTCACAAGAAAAATACAAAATTATAAACATGGCCCCCGGACCCACGTCTCGAAATCCGACAAAAGCCACAAAATTCGAAAGTACATTCACTCACAAGTCTAACCATACCAAATTTACTCAAATCTGATAACAAAATCTCATTCAAAACCTCAAAATTCTAGCTCAAGAACTCTTCTTCATTTTCCCCAATTTTTTAATCCAAATCAAAAATTAGATGATGGAATTTAAGGCATAACCATGAAATTTGACCAAAATTAGATAGGAATCACTTACCCCAAACACCCATGCAAGAATCTCTCCAAAAATCGCCTTCGACCGAGCTCCCACGTCAATTTTTGTGTTATGAGCTCAAAATCTCGTTTTGAATCTTATAATACTGCCCAAGTGCACCTTCTTCGCGAACGCGAAAAGAGCCTCGCGTTCGCGAAGCACAAACTTGGCTACCTGGAAAAACTCTCTTTCGTGAACGCGATGCCTTTCCTAGCTTATCCTACGCCTCCGCGTCCACCTGGCTGCGAACGCGATGCTTTAGGGCCTGGTGCCCAAGCCTGCTTCACCCTTCTACGCGAACGCGAGTTCCCTGTCGCGATAGCTATGCACATCAACCCCAACCTTCGCGAACACGGCTCACTCTTCGCGAACGCGAAGAACAACTTCTTGCATGACCACTGATACACTTCGCGAAAGCGTGACCTCTCTCGTGAACGCATAAGAGGAAACCATCAACAGCAAAAACCAGCAGTCCTCATCCAACATGCTAAGTTCAAAAATGATCCGTTAACTACCTGAATCCCACCCGAGGCTCCTCGGACCTCAACCAAACATACCATTAAGTCCCAAAACATCATACGAACTTAGTCGAATCCTCAAACCACTTCAAACTACATCAAAAACACAAATCGCACACGGATTCAAGCTTAATGAACTTTAAAGCTTCCGAATTTTACAAATGACGCTGAAATCTATCAAATCAAGTCCGATTGACCTTAAATTTTGCACACAAGTCATAAAATGACCCCACAGACCTACTCTAACTTCCGGAAATCCAATCCGACCCCGATATCAAAAAGTCCACTTCCGGTCAAACTTTTCAAAATTCCAACTTTCGCCATTTGAAGCCTAATTTTACTACGAACCTCCAAATCACAATCCGGACACGCTTCTAAGTCCAAAATAACGTAATGGAACTAATGGAACCATCAAAACTCAAATCTGAGGTAGTTTACCCATCAACTTTTTCAACTTAAGCTTTCAATTAAGAGACTAAGTGTCTCAATTCACTCTGAAATCTCTCTGGATCCAAACCAACTAACTTGGTAAGCCATATAACAGTTGTAGAATACAAAAGGGTCAGAAAATAAGAGAACGGGGTTACAACTCTCGAAACAACCGGTCCGATCGTTACATGTACATGCGAAATGTTTTCATCTTTCTCCTTTTAAGGAAAAAGAGATGTCGTTCAGCAACATTTCGAATTTAAGTCGACTTTTGAATAGTATTTTGATTTTCGAAGGAAAAGAGATCGATGTGGTTCAGCAACCATTGCTCAACTAAAGGAATTCTATTTTGAACTTAAGTTGATTTTCGAATTGCATTTATTATACAACTTTCTATATGGAAGTTCATTAACTGCCCATCTAAAGAATTATTTTGTAATTTAAAATCTAAATGTTATGGAAATAATTTAATTACGATTTTGTTCAATACAAAATATGTTTTAAAATGATAAAAAAGACGAACAATACTTCGCTAAGGATCTTCTATTTTTAATATAATATAAATATAGATAGATATAAATTTTTCCCAAGTATATATTGTCAAGAAACAAGGTAGTTAATGTCACTAAATATTGTTTTCTTGCGATCTTGTCCGTATCTGTTATGATACTAAGGTCAGTTTTTATATTTGCAAGTTTATATCAAACAAAGTTGATTAAAAGAATAGTTTCAAATTTTATAATGTTGGTCCGTGCCTGTGCCAACCGAGTAATGCATAGAGTTACTTTCTGCATTTTACTTAATAGTTTGTGGACCTTATAAACTGACCTTTGTTCTTGTACTGCAGCATACAGAAGCAACAAACACTTCAATTGAAATATTAGTACTATCTCATCCGACCATATCATAAAATGAATATAGGCAAAAATAAAACATACTTGGTTAAATCACTAAAAGCTCTAAAAATAGTAATATATTTGTCCATTGATTTTTTGGCTCTTTACAAATATTTTTTTTGGTTTTATGACCCTATCTTTTTTTTTACACATGAGAGATTTACTTTTATACGTAAGAGATCTGTCTTTTACACATAAGAGATTTGATGCATGATTTGCTAATAATGTCGGTAGAATTGGAACAACATGGGGTCGTTGAATTATAATTACTGAGTTTTTGGGGCTCAAGGATTGATCTATGGGATGATTGAGGCATGAAAGTGGAATAAAGAGAGCAAATTTTATGAATTTTTGTTGAAAATCTACGAGCCAAAACTAGAGAAGCCATTATATTGCTACTGAAGGTATATGTAAACTGAACGCAAATTAGTTAGTCCTTTAATAAGCTGCAAATTTCTCTCCAAAAGTATCTCTATTTCTTGTCAACCAAGATACTAGTGAAAAGGAGGAAATTAAACCATGAAACTATTTACTAAAAAATTGAAAATTTATATTGTACAACAGAAGATATGTAGATTTTTAAAAAAAAAATTATGGCTCAATAGGGTTCATCAATTAAAATGAGATCACGTAAAAAGGGACGAATTTCTTGTAGCAGGAAATAATATTTTCTATTATATATGGCATTACTCTTTTGGTCAATAAATTTACTTACATTTAATTTTTCGACGGAATATTTGCTAATGAAAAGTCAATGCTTTTGGGATCTAGGAAGTTTTATTTTGTTAGAATTAAAGTACGATTTTTTGCAAAGTAAAGTGACAGATATAGCTTACTCATTAGTTATATTGGGACCTTTCTTTTTATTACTAACAGTAAGTATTTGGATTACTAGCAATTGACTACAATTAAGGAGTTGAAACCGGCATTATTTGTTCATTCCCACCCTAATCGCTCTCCCACAAAAAAAGTAAATAGTTTGAAATATTTTGTAAGTCGAATAGCCAATTAGACATCTGTATTTGCAAAATATTGTCACCTGAACCCGTTAAACTTAGGGGATCAGAAATAGCCAGATTTACCGTCGGTAATTGAAAAATAACTACAGTTTCAAAAGTAATAGAAATTTAGCTATTTTTTTTATGTAAAGATAAAATCCGAACAGAAACACCCTTAAAATTCGAAAAAAATTCAGCATAATATGGTGGAAGTTCATACGCACGAGTTCCATAATCCAACATATTATACTGGAACTTTTCATGTTTCAGCTAAGGTATATCTGTCCAGATTTTATCTCTGCATAAAATAATAACTATTTTTTAATAACTTTGCAAATATAATTTTTTTTTATTACTAGTCCAAAAATTGATTAGCCCATGCTATTTTCACGTAAAATTAGTATTTTTAAGACCCTAAGCCCCGTTAGATTGTAGACGGACACTTTTTGAAAATTTTCAACTAATTTCGAATGTTAACAATTTGCGTTGACACCACAATATAGTAGTATATATTAACGAAAGAAATAGTTGGAATTATTTTGTGTCTCAAAAGTTATGTAGAAATTATATGGAAGTATGTTTAAACTAGGGGAGTCAATGGTTTGGTTTGGCCAATATTTTATAAAATTTGTACCATATTAATTTTTTGGTTATTTTATTACGTATAACTAAAATTAGATTTTTCTAATCGGTATCGGTTAATTTTTGTTATTTTTTCCAACGTCTTATAATAGTCACTAGCAGAATGCAATGACATACATATTTTTATAGGACTTAGCAAAACTCTCTAGACATTTTTACTGTTTAAAGGGCATTGAATTAAGAAAACATGAAAGATAGGCAGAGGTATCAACTATTCTACAGCAGCGTAAAAGAAACTAAGCAAAGACAAAGAAAATATAAATCACACGAGTGGAAAGATATTAACCAAGTTAACTAATGAATAAAGCCTACAAAAGATTAAATATTCAAAAAGATAAATCTACATCATACGAAAGGAAACTTATTCAATATATTGTAGGTTGCTACAGATAATCTCTGAAATACTCTGTGTCTTGCTAGTGAATATGCTGGAAATAATTTAATTTCAGTAGGAGAAGCATAATAGAATTGGAAATTAAAATTTTGGAGTTTAATTACTTGTTGGCTTATAACCGTTCTCATAATTCTAAGGCCCAAGAAAACCTAAAAATCTATTCCGTACAATACGATACAATTTTTTAAATATTCATTAACACTCCTAATTTAAACTTTTAAAATATCTCAAAAGTCTGAAAATCAATTAAGTCCCGTGGTGTAAAAAGTTTTAAAGTAGTGTGCGACTCGGAAAATTCCAACCACGGATTAAGGGTGTCTTGTGTGGTTTGGGTCAGTTTTTTCTTTCATTTGGAGGAACGATCAATTTTCATAAATATCGTTTAGAGCCTAGTAATTATAATTTATTTAATTATCATTTGTAGCCACTATTTAATTGTTACTAATTTGTATTACTTGTATTCAAACGCGCAATAAATATAGTGTGTGCCAACTGTATTCGTTGCGCGAACGAATACATGTATCAATTGTATTTGTTCGTGCAATTATATTCATTTGTGCAACGAATACAAGATGTATCAATTGTAACTAACGTGAAATACAAAGGTGCGTACAAGTGAGTGCCCTAACCAACTGAGCTACAATCTTGCTTTCTCTCTATAGCTGCAAATGGTAAATTTACTGAAAGTATAGCTACGAATGAAAAATGTTGTGTGAATGTTTGATGTGATGCGTAAATTTGGAGGAACCGACACCGCTTTAAAGCCACTATTTTCGTTTCATTAGGTAATTTAAATTCTTTTTTTAGTTGGTTTACATATTTTTAAGCTACTTTTTGTTTGTTTCTTTTTGAATTATAATTCGTACGTATAGGGTGTGTTTGGCATGAAGAAAAATATTTTTTAATTTTTTTATGTTTGGCTGGTTTAAATGTTTTGAAAAATATTTTTCTTATAAACTCATTTTCCTCCAAAATATTTTACCTATCAAGATAAGGGAAAACATTTTCTAAAACTCTTTTTGAACCTTCCCACCCTATTTCCCATCCCTACCAATCCATCCCTACACTACCATAACCCCACTTACCACCCATGCCCCACCCTCACCCACCCCCATCCCAATCGCCCCAACCTCCACCCTAAATATAAATATTATTAATAGTACTTTCTTTTCAAGTTATAGATGGATTCTTTTTTTTTCATTTCAACAAATGAGTTTTTTTTTTCATGATATAAAAAAAAATCATTTAAAAAAAAGTGCTTTCATTTCATGATGTAGAAAAAATATTTTATTTCATTTCAACAAAATGATGTAGTAAAAGATATTTTCTTTCATCTCAACAAATAGAGTATTTTCTTTTCATGATGTTGAAAAAATATTTTCTTTCATTTCAACAAAATGAATACTTTATTTCATGTTGTAGAAAGAAAACTTTCTTTTTCAATTAAAAAAAAGAGTATTTTTTAGTTATGGAGCATAAAGTTCAACATTGTGCTTGCGTAAAAAAAATATCCTTTGATTTTGTGTGAATTTTTAGAAGATTAATTAAATTCTTGAAGAAAATAGAGTCCTGAAAACCTTGGATATTTGGGGAGAAGAGAGAGCACAGGAAACATAGGAACTTGGAAAAGGAGGTAAAGAGTAGCTAGGGATGGCAAACGGTGTGGTTGCGGGACACACTCGCAAAGATATTTTTCACAAAAGACATTTTTCAGCGGATGCAAAAAGGCAATATTACCTTAAATTCATGAGACCTCAAAGGATGAATACATTGGCTATCTACCAAGTTCCATAACATCTGTTAATGCGTCCCAAATGTATCATTACCCTCAACTGATTTTCAAACATCTTAGTTACACACCATTCATAAATCATTGAGCTATTATATTAGTCCAAATTAGTTTTTTAAAAAATTACGGGGTTTTACATGTTACTTGTTGGCCCAAGAAACTGAATGATTTTGAAGATTGACAAAGAAACTCAAAGTTAAACCAAGTCCATTACTGGAGATATAGACACATGCAGAGTTAAAGGCACGTGAGGTAGACATACAGAATATAAACGAAATATGCGAATTAAAGAGATATCTCCTGATCGAAAAAATTGCAAAATAATAAGGAGAAGGACTCCTTAATCAGTAAGAACAGAATCAAAGATAAGGAAGGATTCGAGGAGTTGAGATTAACTAGAACTCTTCCACCAAGGAAGAGTAGCATTAGAACACTAGAACATCTCTTGTCTACTAATCCTATATATTGCAGATTTTTCTTATTTTACAGTGACGCACAAAAGCAGAAGGAAAACAAGAATTTTGAGAGCAAAATTAGCAAGGCAATTTTGCAAGCAGTTCGTGTGAGATTTAAGTGTGCGACTATGAAGCTACTTGGACCAGCTAGAAGAACCAATTCGAACTGTTGTATTTTAGTCTAGTTTACTTGTAGTAGGGATTTCAACATACCTTTTTAGCTTTATCTAGAAGCATTTGTAATAGGTACTGAGTTTTCAAGTTATAGCTAACTTGGAGTTTGTCGCAAATAGCTAGAGGCTAGTTTGCCACAAAGGGATTAGAGTTAATCCTAGGTTTTGCAAAGAGTTTTGTAAATGCAGTTTTTGGCTCAGTGATTTTAGTGGAGAGTTTGGGAAAATCCTACTGAAAAGTAGGTCGTGGTTTTTTCACCTTTTGAGCCAGGTGTTTTCCACGTAAAATCCGTGTGTTCTTTATTTTCTATATTTATCATTCTGCAAACAGTATAGGTTGGAACACATAGAAGAACCTGGTCCTTCTATAACTAGTGCACGCGAAAATCGGAAACTACACAAATCACCCTCCCTCTTGCGTGGTATTGATGTTTAGAACATCAATTGGTATCAGAGAGGTTTATCCTTGAAGAGGATAACACCTTAGGAAAAGATCAAGATGAATGCACCACCTGGAAACTGGGAAGGACAATCAACCGCTAGGCCTCCACTCTTCAATGGGCAGTACTACTCCTGGTGGAAGAACAGGATGAGAGATCATATAATTGGTGAAGACTATGAGCTATGGGATATAATTACTGATGGTCTTATGGACACCATGAAGAAGAATGCTGAAGGGGTAGACGTGCCAAAGACAAGAGCTGACTACACTGCTGAGGATTTAAGAAAGTGGGAAAAGAATGCTAAGGCCAAGAAGTGGCTTGTGTGTGGACTTGGTCCAGATGGGTACAGCAGAATTCAAAGTTGCACTACTGCCAAAGAAATTTGGGGCACTTTCTAAGTGGCTCATGAAGGAACTTCTCAAGTGAAAAGATCCATAGATACTCTACTATAATCTCAATATGAGAATTTCTGTATGAAGGAAGGAGAGACCATTCAAGAGATGTACACTAGGTTCACTACACTGACTAATAAACTG